>JBBAXF010000185.1:0-58000 GCA_037837765.1 Delichon dasypus | reverse complement strand
GAGAATGTGGGCTGATGTCTACTTGCACTGTTTCCGTGTTATAAGCAGTAAAGTGGAACAAGCTCTACTTTGCGAGAACAGTGCGCACAGCGCTCGCTGTATATGCTTCTTTTCAGCGGTTTGGACTCTGCAGAACATACCTCTTCAAGAAAGTAAACATGCTCCTGCAGCATTCCTCTGCTTCTGTCAGTGATTTCAGAGCTTCTGATGCTAGGGTGTCACTTTGCCAGGCTTGCAACAAGTGCAGTACGTGTGCAGCACTCGTGCAGCACTCAGATTGCTCTGTATCCATGTTAGAAGCAGTAAGTGGCACAAGCTCTACTTTGCGAGAACAGTGCGCACAGCACTCGCTGTGTATGCTTCTTTTCATTGGTTTACACTCTGCACAGCATATGTGCGTGCTTCACCTCTTCTAGCAAGCAAACATGCTCCGGCAGCATTTCTCTGCTTCTATCAGTGATTTCTGAGCTGCTGATGCTAGGGTGTCTCTTTGCCACGTTTCCAACAAGTACAGCATGTGTGCTGCAAGCTGCTTGCTCTGTTTCCAAGTTAGAAGCTGGAAAGTGGAACAATTTGTTCTCTGAGAGAACAGCACGCACTGTGCTCGCTCTGTGTGCTTCTTTTCAGCGCTTTGCTCTCTGCGAAGCATATGTGTGTGATTCAACTCTTCTTGCAAGCTAGAATATGCTCCTGCAGCATTTCTCTGCTTCTATCAGTGATTTCTGAGCTGATGATGCTAGGCTGTCTGTTTTCCATGTTTGCAACAAGTGCAGCACGTATGCTGCACCCTGCTTGCTCTGTTTCCCTGTTAGAAGCTGGAAAGTGGAACAAGTTGTTCTCTGCGAGAAGAGCACGCACCGTGTTACCTGTGTATGCTTCTTTTCAGCGGTTTGCTCTCTGCACAGCATATGTGGTGTTTCACCTCTTCTAGCAAGCCAATATGCTCCTGCAGCATTTCTCTGCTTCTATCAGTGATTTCTGAGCTGCTGATGCTAGGCTGTCTGTTTTCCATGTTTGCAACAAGTGCAGCACGTATGCTGCACTCTGCTTGCTCTGTTTCCCTGTTAGAAGATGTAAAGTGGACCAAGTTGTTCTCTGCGAGAACAGCACGCACGGTGCTCGCTTCTGTGTGCTTCTTTTAAGCGGTTTGATCTCTGCACAGCATATGTGCTGTTTCACTGCTTCTAGCCAGCCAATATGCTCCTGCAGCATTTCCCTACTTCTAGCAGTGATTTCTGAGCTGCTGATGCTAGGCTGTCTGTTTTCCATGTTTGCAACAAGTGCAGCACGTATGCTGCACCCTGCTTGCTCTGTTTCCCTGTTAGAAGCTGTGAGGTGGAACAAGTTGCTCTCTGCGAGAACAGCACGCACGGTGCTCGCTTCTGTGTGCTTCTTTTCAGCGGTTTGCTCTCTGTGCAGCATATGTGCTGTTTCACCTCTTCTAGCCAGCCAATATGCTCCTGCAGCATTTCTCTGCTTCTATCAGTGATTTCTGAGCTGCTGATGCTAGGCTGTCTGTTTTCCATGTTTGCAACAAGTGCAGCACGTATGCTGCACCCTGCTTGCTCTGCTTCCCTGTTTGAAGCTGGAAAGTGGAACAAGTTTCTCTCTGCGAGAACAGCACGCATAGTGCTCGCTTCTGTGTGCTTCTTTTCAGCGCTTGGCTCTCTGTGCAGCATATGTGCTGTTTCACCTCTTCTAGTCAGCCAATATGCTCCTGCAGCATTTCTCTGCTTCTATCAGTGATTTTTGAGCTGCTGATGCTAGGCTGTCTGTTTTCCATGTTTGCAACAAGTGCAGCACGTATGCTGCACCCTGCTTGCTCTGTTTCCCTGTTAGAAGCTGGAAAGTGGAACAAGTTGCTCTCTGCGAGAAGAGCATGCACGGTGCTCGCTTCTGTGTGCTTCTTTTCAGCGCTTTGCTCGCTGTGCAGCATATGTGCTGTTTCACCTCTTCTAGCCAGCCAATATGCTCCTGCAGCATTTCTCTGCTTCTATCAGTGATTTCTGAGCTGCTGATGCTAGGCTGTCTGTTTTCCATGTTTGCAACAAGTGCAGCACGTATGCTGCACCCTGCTTGCTCTGTTTCCCTGTTAGAAGCTGTACGGTGGAACAAGTTTCTCTCTGCGAGAACAGCACGCACGGTGCTCGCTTCTGTGTGCTTCTTTTCAGCGCTTTGCTCTCTGTGCAGCATATGTGCTGTTTCACCTCTTCTAGTCAGCCAATATGCTCCTGCAGCATTTCTCTGCTTCTATCAGTGATTTCTGAGCTGCTGATGCTAGGCTGTCTGTTTTCCATGTTTGCAACAAGTGCAGCACGTATGCTGCACCCTGCTTGCTCTGTTTCCCTGTTAGAAGCTGGAAAGTGGAACAAGTTGCTCTCTGCGAGAACAGCATGCACGGTGCTCGCTTCTGTGTGCTTCTTTTCAGCGCTTTGCTCGCTGTGCAGCATATGTGCTGTTTCACCTCTTCTAGCCAGCCAATATGCTCCTGCAGCATTTCTCTGCTTCTATCAGTGATTTCTGAGCTGCTGATGCTAGGCTGTCTGTTTTCCATGTTTGCAACAAGTGCAGCACGTATGCTGCACCCTGCTTGCTCTGTTTCCCTGTTAGAAGCTGTGAGGTGGAACAAGTTTCTCTCTGCGAGAACAGCACGCATAGTGCTCGCTTCTGTGTGCTTCTTTTCAGCGGTTTGCTCTCTGTGCAGCATATATGCGGTTTCACCTCTTCTAGCCAGCCAATATGCTCCTGCAGCATTTCTCTGCTTCTATCAGTGATTTCTGAGCTGCTGATGCTAGGCTGTCTGTTTTCCATGTTTGCAACAAGTGCAGCACGTATGCTGCACCCTGCTTGCTCTGTTTCCCTGTTAGAAGCTGTGAGGTGGAACAAGTTTCTCTCTGCGAGAACAACACGCATAGTGCTCGCTTCTGTGTGCTTCTTTTCAGCGGTTTGCTCTCTGTGCAGCATATGTGCGGTTTCACCTCTTCTAGCCAGCCAATATGCTCCTGCAGCATTTCTCTGCTTCTATCAGTGATTTCTGAGCTGCTGATGCTAGGCTGTCTGTTTTCCATGTTTGCAACAAGTGCAGCACGTATGCTGCACCCTGCTTGCTCTGTTTCCCTGTTAGAAGCTGGAAAGTGGAACAAGTTGCTCTCTGCGAGAACAGCACGCACGGTGCTCGCTTCTGTGTGCTTCTTTTCAGCGGTTTGCTCTCTGTGCAGCATATGTGCTGTTTCACCTCTTCTAGCCAGCCAATATGCTCCTGCAGCATTTCTCTGCTTCTATCAGCGATTTCTGAGCTGCTGATGCTAGGCTGTCTGTTTTCCATGTTTGCAACAAGTGCAGCACGTATGCTGCACCCTGCTTGCTCTGTTTCCCTGTTAGAAGCTGTACGGTGGAACAAGTTTCTCTCTGCGAGAACAGCACGCACGGTACTCGCTTCTGTGTGCTTCTTTTCAGCGCTTTGCTCTCTGTGCAGCATATGTGCTGTTTCACCTCTTCTAGTCAGCCAATATGCTCCTGCAGCATTTCTCTGCTTCTATCAGTGATTTCTGAGCTGCTGATGCTAGGCTGTCTGTTTTCCATGTTTGCAACAAGTGCAGCACGTATGCTGCACCCTGCTTGCTCTGTTTCCCTGTTAGAAGCTGTGAGGTGGAACAAGTTTCTCTCTGCGAGAACAGCACGCATAGTGCTCGCTTCTGTGTGCTTCTTTTCAGCGGTTTGCTCTCTGTGCAGCATATGTGCTGTTTCACCTCTTCTAGCCAGCCAATATGCTCCTGCAGCATTTCTCTGCTTCTATCAGTGATTTCTGAGCTGCTGATGCTAGGCTGTCTGTTTTCCATGTTTGCAACAAGTGCAGCACGTATGCTGCACCCTGCTTGCTCTGTTTCCCTGTTAGAAGCTGTGAGGTGGAACAAGTTTCTCTCTGCGAGAACAACACGCATAGTGCTCGCTTCTGTGTGCTTCTTTTCAGCGGTTTGCTCTCTGTGCAGCATATGTGCGGTTTCACCTCTTCTAGCCAGCCAATATGCTCCTGCAGCATTTCTCTGCTTCTCTCAGTGATTTCTGAGCTGCTGATGCTAGGCTGTCTGTTTTCCATGTTTGCAACAAGTGCAGCACGTATGCTGCACCCTGCTTGCTCTGTTTCCCTGTTAGAAGCTGTGAGGTGGAACAAGTTGCTCTCTGCGAGAACAGCACGCATAGTGCTCGCTTCTGTGTGCTTCTTTTCAGCGGTTTGCTCATTGTGCAGCATATGTGCGGTTTCACCTCTTCTAGCCAGCCAATATGCTCCTGCAGCATTTCTCTGCTTCTATCAGTGATTTCTGAGCTGCAGATGCTAGGCTGTCTGTTTTCCATGTTTGCAACGAGTGCAGCACGTATGCTGCACCCTGCTTGCTCTGTTTCCCTGTTAGAAGCTGCGAGGTGGAACAAGTTTCTCTCTGCGAGGACAGCACGCATAGTGCTCGCTTCTGTGTGCTTCTTTTCAGCGGTTTGCTCTCTGTGCAGCGTATGTGCGGTTTCACCTCTTCTAGCCAGCCAATATGCTCCTGCAGCATTTCTCTGCTTCTATCAGTGATTTCTGAGCTGTTGATGCTAGGCTGTCTGTTTTCCATGTTTGCAACAAGTGCAGCACGTATGCTGCACCCTGCTTGCTCTGTTTCCCTGTTAGAAGGTGTACGGTGGAACAAGTTTCTCTCTGCGAGAACAGCACGCATAGTGCTCGCTTCTGTGTGCTTCTTTTCAGCGGTTTGCTCTCTGTGCAGCATATGTGCGGTTTCACCTCTTCTAGCCAGCCAATATGCTCCTGCAGCATTTCTCTGCTTCTATCAGTGATTTCTGAGCTGCTGATGCTAGGCTGTCTGTTTTCCATGTTTGCAACAAGTGCAGCACGTATGCTGCACCCTGCTTGCTCTGTTTCCCTGTTAGAAGCTGTGAGGTGGAACAAGTTGCTCTCTGCGAGAACAGCACGCATAGTGCTCGCTTCTGTGTGCTTCTTTTCAGCGGTTTGCTCTCTGTGCAGCATATGTGCGGTTTCACCTCTTCTAGCCAGCCAATATGCTCCTGCAGCATTTCTCTGCTTCTATCAGTGATTTCTGAGCTGCTGATGCTAGGCTGTCTGTTTTCCATGTTTGCAACAAGTGCAGCACGTATGCTGCACCCTGCTTGCTCTGTTTCCCTGTTAGAAGCTGGAAAGTGGAACAAGTTGCTCTCTGCGAGAAGAGCATGCACGGTGCTCGCTTCTGTGTGCTTCTTTTCAGCGCTTTGCTCGCTGTGCAGCATATGTGCTGTTTCACCTCTTCTAGCCAGCCAATATGCTCCTGCAGCATTTCTCTGCTTCTATCAGTGATTTCTGAGCTGCTGATGCTAGGCTGTCTGTTTTCCATGTTTGCAACAAGTGCAGCACGTATGCTGCACCCTGCTTGCTCTGTTTCCCTGTTAGAAGCTGTACGGTGGAACAAGTTTCTCTCTGCGAGAACAGCACGCACGGTGCTCGCTTCTGTGTGCTTCTTTTCAGCGCTTTGCTCTCTGTGCAGCATATGTGCGGTTTCACCTCTTCTAGTCAGCCAATATGCTCCTGCAGCATTTCTCTGCTTCTATCAGTGATTTCTGAGCTGCTGATGCTAGGCTGTCTGTTTTCCATGTTTGCAACAAGTGCAGCACGTATGCTGCACCCTGCTTGCTCTGTTTCCCTGTTAGAAGCTGTGAGGTGGAACAAGTTGCTCTCTGCGAGAACAGCATGCACGGTGCTCGCTTCTGTGTGCTTCTTTTCAGCGCTTTGCTCGCTGTGCAGCATATGTGCTATTTCACCTCTTCTAGCCAGCCAATATGCTCCTGCAGCATTTCTCTGCTTCTATCAGTGATTTCTGAGCTGCTGATGCTAGGCTGTCTGTTTTCCATGTTTGCAACAAGTGCAGCACGTATGCTGCACCCTGCTTGCTCTGTTTCCCTGTTAGAAGCTGTGAGGTGGAACAAGTTTCTCTCTGCGAGAACAGCACGCATAGTGCTCGCTTCTGTGTGCTTCTTTTCAGCGGTTTGCTCTCTGTGCAGCATATATGCGGTTTCACCTCTTCTAGCCAGCCAATATGCTCCTGCAGCATTTCTCTGCTTCTATCAGTGATTTCTGAGCTGCTGATGCTAGGCTGTCTGTTTTCCATGTTTGCAACAAGTGCAGCACGTATGCTGCACCCTGCTTGCTCTGTTTCCCTGTTAGAAGCTGTGAGGTGGAACAAGTTTCTCTCTGCGAGAACAACACGCATAGTGCTCGCTTCTGTGTGCTTCTTTTCAGCGGTTTGCTCTCTGTGCAGCATATGTGCGGTTTCACCTCTTCTAGCCAGCCAATATGCTCCT
The DNA here is from genome assembly GCA_037837765.1 of Delichon dasypus. Lineage (NCBI taxonomy): Eukaryota > Metazoa > Chordata > Aves > Passeriformes > Hirundinidae > Delichon > Delichon dasypus. The sequence continues at coordinate 51,655 of JBBAXF010000185.1, read as the reverse complement.
GCAGCATTTCTCTGCTTCTATCAGTGATTTCTGAGCTGCTGATGCTAGGCTGTCTGTTTTCCATGTTTGCAACAAGTGCAGCACGTATGCTGCACCCTGCTTGCTCTGCTTCCCTGTTTGAAGCTGGAAAGTGGAACAAGTTGCTCTCTGCGAGAACAGCACGCACGGTGCTCGCTTCTGTGTGCTTCTTTTCAGCGCTTGGCTCTCTGTGCAGCATATGTGCTGTTTCACCTCTTCTAGCCAGCCAATATGCTCCTGCAGCATTTCTCTGCTTCTATCAGTGATTTCTGAGCTGCTGATGCTAGGCTGTCTGTTTTCCATGTTTGCAACAAGTGCAGCACGTATGCTGCACCCTGCTTGCTCTGTTTCCCTGTTAGAAGCTGGAAAGTGGAACAAGTTGCTCTCTGCGAGAACAGCACGCACGGTGCTCGCTTCTGTGTGCTTCTTTTCAGCGGTTTGCTCTCTGTGCAGCATATGTGCTGTTTCACCTCTTCTAGCCAGCCAATATGCTCCTGCAGCATTTCTCTGCTTCTATCAGCGATTTCTGAGCTGCTGATGCTAGGCTGTCTGTTTTCCATGTTTGCAACAAGTGCAGCACGTATGCTGCACCCTGCTTGCTCTGTTTCCCTGTTAGAAGCTGTGAGGTGGAACAAGTTTCTCTCTGCGAGAACAGCACGCACGGTACTCGCTTCTGTGTGCTTCTTTTCAGCGCTTTGCTCTCTGTGCAGCATATGTGCTGTTTCACCTCTTCTAGTCAGCCAATATGCTCCTGCAGCATTTCTCTGCTTCTATCAGTGATTTCTGAGCTGCTGATGCTAGGCTGTCTGTTTTCCATGTTTGCAACAAGTGCAGCACGTATGCTGCACCCTGCTTGCTCTGTTTCCCTGTTAGAAGCTGTGAGGTGGAACAAGTTTCTCTCTGCGAGAACAGCACGCATAGTGCTCGCTTCTGTGTGCTTCTTTTCAGCGGTTTGCTCTCTGTGCAGCATATGTGCTGTTTCACCTCTTCTAGCCAGCCAATATGCTCCTGCAGCATTTCTCTGCTTCTATCAGTGATTTCTGAGCTGCTGATGCTAGGCTGTCTGTTTTCCATGTTTGCAACAAGTGCAGCACGTATGCTGCACCCTGCTTGCTCTGTTTCCCTGTTAGAAGCTGTGAGGTGGAACAAGTTTCTCTCTGCGAGAACAACACGCATAGTGCTCGCTTCTGTGTGCTTCTTTTCAGCGGTTTGCTCTCTGTGCAGCATATGTGCGGTTTCACCTCTTCTAGCCAGCCAATATGCTCCTGCAGCATTTCTCTGCTTCTATCAGTGATTTCTGAGCTGCTGATGCTAGGCTGTCTGTTTTCCATGTTTGCAACAAGTGCAGCACGTATGCTGCACCCTGCTTGCTCTGTTTCCCTGTTAGAAGCTGTGAGGTGGAACAAGTTGCTCTCTGCGAGAACAGCACGCATAGTGCTCGCTTCTGTGTGCTTCTTTTCAGCGGTTTGCTCATTGTGCAGCATATGTGCGGTTTCACCTCTTCTAGCCAGCCAATATGCTCCTGCAGCATTTCTCTGCTTCTATCAGTGATTTCTGAGCTGCTGATGCTAGGCTGTCTGTTTTCCATGTTTGCAACAAGTGCAGCACGTATGCTGCACCCTGCTTGCTCTGTTTCCCTGTTAGAAGCTGCGAGGTGGAACAAGTTTCTCTCTGCGAGAACAGCACGCACGGTGCTCGCTTCTGTGTGCTTCTTTTCAGCGCTTTGCTCTCTGTGCAGCATATGTGCGGTTTCACCTCTTCTAGTCAGCCAATATGCTCCTGCAGCATTTCTCTGCTTCTATCAGTGATTTCTGAGCTGCTGATGCTAGGCTGTCTGTTTTCCATGTTTGCAACAAGTGCAGCACGTATGCTGCACCCTGCTTGCTCTGTTTCCCTGTTAGAAGCTGTGAGGTGGAACAAGTTGCTCTCTGCGAGAACAGCATGCACGGTGCTCGCTTCTGTGTGCTTCTTTTCAGCGCTTTGCTCGCTGTGCAGCATATGTGCTATTTCACCTCTTCTAGCCAGCCAATATGCTCCTGCAGCATTTCTCTGCTTCTATCAGTGATTTCTGAGCTGCTGATGCTAGGCTGTCTGTTTTCCATGTTTGCAACAAGTGCAGCACGTATGCTGCACCCTGCTTGCTCTGTTTCCCTGTTAGAAGCTGTGAGGTGGAACAAGTTTCTCTCTGCGAGAACAGCACGCATAGTGCTCGCTTCTGTGTGCTTCTTTTCAGCGGTTTGCTCTCTGTGCAGCATATATGCGGTTTCACCTCTTCTAGCCAGCCAATATGCTCCTGCAGCATTTCTCTGCTTCTATCAGTGATTTCTGAGCTGCTGATGCTAGGCTGTCTGTTTTCCATGTTTGCAACAAGTGCAGCACGTATGCTGCACCCTGCTTGCTCTGTTTCCCTGTTAGAAGCTGTGAGGTGGAACAAGTTTCTCTCTGCGAGAACAACACGCATAGTGCTCGCTTCTGTGTGCTTCTTTTCAGCGGTTTGCTCTCTGTGCAGCATATGTGCGGTTTCACCTCTTCTAGCCAGCCAATATGCTCCTGCAGCATTTCTCTGCTTCTATCAGTGATTTCTGAGCTGCTGATGCTAGGCTGTCTGTTTTCCATGTTTGCAACAAGTGCAGCACGTATGCTGCACCCTGCTTGCTCTGCTTCCCTGTTTGAAGCTGGAAAGTGGAACAAGTTGCTCTCTGCGAGAACAGCACGCACGGTGCTCGCTTCTGTGTGCTTCTTTTCAGCGCTTGGCTCTCTGTGCAGCATATGTGCTGTTTCACCTCTTCTAGCCAGCCAATATGCTCCTGCAGCATTTCTCTGCTTCTATCAGTGATTTCTGAGCTGCTGATGCTAGGCTGTCTGTTTTCCATGTTTGCAACAAGTGCAGCACGTATGCTGCACCCTGCTTGCTCTGTTTCCCTGTTAGAAGCTGGAAAGTGGAACAAGTTGCTCTCTGCGAGAACAGCACGCACGGTGCTCGCTTCTGTGTGCTTCTTTTCAGCGGTTTGCTCTCTGTGCAGCATATGTGCTGTTTCACCTCTTCTAGCCAGCCAATATGCTCCTGCAGCATTTCTCTGCTTCTATCAGCGATTTCTGAGCTGCTGATGCTAGGCTGTCTGTTTTCCATGTTTGCAACAAGTGCAGCACGTATGCTGCACCCTGCTTGCTCTGTTTCCCTGTTAGAAGCTGTGAGGTGGAACAAGTTTCTCTCTGCGAGAACAGCACGCACGGTACTCGCTTCTGTGTGCTTCTTTTCAGCGCTTTGCTCTCTGTGCAGCATATGTGCTGTTTCACCTCTTCTAGTCAGCCAATATGCTCCTGCAGCATTTCTCTGCTTCTATCAGTGATTTCTGAGCTGCTGATGCTAGGCTGTCTGTTTTCCATGTTTGCAACAAGTGCAGCACGTATGCTGCACCCTGCTTGCTCTGTTTCCCTGTTAGAAGCTGTGAGGTGGAACAAGTTTCTCTCTGCGAGAACAGCACGCATAGTGCTCGCTTCTGTGTGCTTCTTTTCAGCGGTTTGCTCTCTGTGCAGCATATGTGCTGTTTCACCTCTTCTAGCCAGCCAATATGCTCCTGCAGCATTTCTCTGCTTCTATCAGTGATTTCTGAGCTGCTGATGCTAGGCTGTCTGTTTTCCATGTTTGCAACAAGTGCAGCACGTATGCTGCACCCTGCTTGCTCTGTTTCCCTGTTAGAAGCTGTGAGGTGGAACAAGTTTCTCTCTGCGAGAACAACACGCATAGTGCTCGCTTCTGTGTGCTTCTTTTCAGCGGTTTGCTCTCTGTGCAGCATATGTGCGGTTTCACCTCTTCTAGCCAGCCAATATGCTCCTGCAGCATTTCTCTGCTTCTATCAGTGATTTCTGAGCTGCTGATGCTAGGCTGTCTGTTTTCCATGTTTGCAACAAGTGCAGCACGTATGCTGCACCCTGCTTGCTCTGTTTCCCTGTTAGAAGCTGTGAGGTGGAACAAGTTGCTCTCTGCGAGAACAGCACGCATAGTGCTCGCTTCTGTGTGCTTCTTTTCAGCGGTTTGCTCATTGTGCAGCATATGTGCGGTTTCACCTCTTCTAGCCAGCCAATATGCTCCTGCAGCATTTCTCTGCTTCTATCAGTGATTTCTGAGCTGCTGATGCTAGGCTGTCTGTTTTCCATGTTTGCAACAAGTGCAGCACGTATGCTGCACCCTGCTTGCTCTGTTTCCCTGTTAGAAGCTGCGAGGTGGAACAAGTTTCTCTCTGCGAGGACAGCACGCATAGTGCTCGCTTCTGTGTGCTTCTTTTCAGCGGTTTGCTCTCTGTGCAGCGTATGTGCGGTTTCACCTCTTCTAGCCAGCCAATATGCTCCTGCAGCATTTCTCTGCTTCTATCAGTGATTTCTGAGCTGTTGATGCTAGGCTGTCTGTTTTCCATGTTTGCAACAAGTGCAGCACGTATGCTGCACCCTGCTTGCTCTGTTTCCCTGTTAGAAGGTGTTCGGTGGAACAAGTTTCTCTCTGCGAGAACAGCACGCATAGTGCTCGCTTCTGTGTGCTTCTTTTCAGCGGTTTGCTCTCTGTGCAGCATATGTGCGGTTTCACCTCTTCTAGCCAGCCAATATGCTCCTGCAGCATTTCTCTGCTTCTATCAGTGATTTCTGAGCTGCTGATGCTAGGCTGTCTGTTTTCCATGTTTGCAACAAGTGCAGCACGTATGCTGCACCCTGCTTGCTCTGTTTCCCTGTTAGAAGCTGTGAGGTGGAACAAGTTGCTCTCTGCGAGAACAGCACGCATAGTGCTCGCTTCTGTGTGCTTCTTTTCAGCGGTTTGCTCTCTGTGCAGCATATGTGCGGTTTCACCTCTTCTAGCCAGCCAATATGCTCCTGCAGCATTTCTCTGCTTCTATCAGTGATTTCTGAGCTGCTGATGCTAGGCTGTCTGTTTTCCATGTTTGCAACAAGTGCAGCACGTATGCTGCACCCTGCTTGCTCTGTTTCCCTGTTAGAAGCTGTGAGGTGGAACAAGTTGCTCTCTGCGAGAACAGCACGCATAGTGCTCGCTTCTGTGTGCTTCTTTTCAGCGGTTTGCTCTCTGTGCAGCATATGTGCGGTTTCACCTCTTCTAGCCAGCCAATATGCTCCTGCAGCATTTCTCTGCTTCTCTCAGTGATTTCTGAGCTGCTGATGCTAGGCTGTCTGTTTTCCATGTTTGCAACAAGTGCAGCACGTATGCTGCACCCTGCTTGCTCTGTTTCCCTGTTAGAAGCTGTGAGGTGGAACAAGTTTCTCTCTGCGAGAACAACACGCATAGTGCTCGCTTCTGTGTGCTTCTTTTCAGCGGTTTGCTCTCTGTGCAGCATATGTGCGGTTTCACCTCTTCTAGCCAGCCAATATGCTCCTGCAGCATTTCTCTGCTTCTATCAGTGATTTCTGAGCTGCTGATGCTAGGCTGTCTGTTTTCCATGTTTGCAACAAGTGCAGCACGTATGCTGCACCCTGCTTGCTCTGCTTCCCTGTTTGAAGCTGGAAAGTGGAACAAGTTGCTCTCTGCGAGAACAGCACGCACGGTGCTCGCTTCTGTGTGCTTCTTTTCAGCGCTTGGCTCTCTGTGCAGCATATGTGCTGTTTCACCTCTTCTAGCCAGCCAATATGCTCCTGCAGCATTTCTCTGCTTCTATCAGTGATTTCTGAGCTGCTGATGCTAGGCTGTCTGTTTTCCATGTTTGCAACAAGTGCAGCACGTATGCTGCACCCTGCTTGCTCTGTTTCCCTGTTAGAAGCTGGAAAGTGGAACAAGTTGCTCTCTGCGAGAACAGCACGCATAGTGCTCGCTTCTGTGTGCTTCTTTTCAGCGGTTTGCTCTCTGTGCAGCATATGTGCTGTTTCACCTCTTCTAGCCAGCCAATATGCTCCTGCAGCATTTCTCTGCTTCTATCAGCGATTTCTGAGCTGCTGATGCTAGGCTGTCTGTTTTCCATGTTTGCAACAAGTGCAGCACGTATGCTGCACCCTGCTTGCTCTGTTTCCCTGTTAGAAGCTGTACGGTGGAACAAGTTTCTCTCTGCGAGAACAGCACGCACGGTACTCGCTTCTGTGTGCTTCTTTTCAGCGCTTTGCTCTCTGTGCAGCATATGTGCTGTTTCACCTCTTCTAGTCAGCCAATATGCTCCTGCAGCATTTCTCTGCTTCTATCAGTGATTTCTGAGCTGCTGATGCTAGGCTGTCTGTTTTCCATGTTTGCAACAAGTGCAGCACGTATGCTGCACCCTGCTTGCTCTGTTTCCCTGTTAGAAGCTGTGAGGTGGAACAAGTTTCTCTCTGCGAGAACAGCACGCATAGTGCTCGCTTCTGTGTGCTTCTTTTCAGCGGTTTGCTCTCTGTGCAGCATATGTGCTGTTTCACCTCTTCTAGCCAGCCAATATGCTCCTGCAGCATTTCTCTGCTTCTATCAGTGATTTCTGAGCTGCTGATGCTAGGCTGTCTGTTTTCCATGTTTGCAACAAGTGCAGCACGTATGCTGCACCCTGCTTGCTCTGTTTCCCTGTTAGAAGCTGTGAGGTGGAACAAGTTTCTCTCTGCGAGAACAACACGCATAGTGCTCGCTTCTGTGTGCTTCTTTTCAGCGGTTTGCTCTCTGTGCAGCATATGTGCGGTTTCACCTCTTCTAGCCAGCCAATATGCTCCTGCAGCATTTCTCTGCTTCTATCAGTGATTTCTGAGCTGCTGATGCTAGGCTGTCTGTTTTCCATGTTTGCAACAAGTGCAGCACGTATGCTGCACCCTGCTTGCTCTGTTTCCCTGTTAGAAGCTGTGAGGTGGAACAAGTTGCTCTCTGCGAGAACAGCACGCATAGTGCTCGCTTCTGTGTGCTTCTTTTCAGCGGTTTGCTCATTGTGCAGCATATGTGCGGTTTCACCTCTTCTAGCCAGCCAATATGCTCCTGCAGCATTTCTCTGCTTCTATCAGTGATTTCTGAGCTGCTGATGCTAGGCTGTCTGTTTTCCATGTTTGCAACGAGTGCAGCACGTATGCTGCACCCTGCTTGCTCTGTTTCCCTGTTAGAAGCTGCGAGGTGGAACAAGTTTCTCTCTGCGAGGACAGCACGCATAGTGCTCGCTTCTGTGTGCTTCTTTTCAGCGGTTTGCTCTCTGTGCAGCGTATGTGCGGTTTCACCTCTTCTAGCCAGCCAATATGCTCCTGCAGCATTTCTCTGCTTCTATCAGTGATTTCTGAGCTGTTGATGCTAGGCTGTCTGTTTTCCATGTTTGCAACAAGTGCAGCACGTATGCTGCACCCTGCTTGCTCTGTTTCCCTGTTAGAAGCTGTGAGGTGGAACAAGTTTCTCTCTGCGAGAACAGCACGCATAGTGCTCGCTTCTGTGTGCTTCTTTTCAGCGGTTTGCTCTCTGTGCAGCATATGTGCGGTTTCACCTCTTCTAGCCAGCCAATATGCTCCTGCAGCATTTCTCTGCTTCTATCAGTGATTTCTGAGCTGCTGATGCTTGGCTGTCTGTTTTCCATGTTTGCAACAAGTGCAGCACGTATGCTGCACCCTGCTTGCTCTGTTTCCCTGTTAGAAGCTGTGAGGTGGAACAAGTTGCTCTCTGCGAGAACAGCACGCATAGTGCTCGCTTCTGTGTGCTTCTTTTCAGCGGTTTGCTCTCTGTGCAGCATATGTGCGGTTTCACCTCTTCTAGCCAGCCAATATGCTCCTGCAGCATTTCTCTGCTTCTATCAGTGATTTCTGAGCTGCTGATGCTAGGCTGTCTGTTTTCCATGTTTGCAACAAGTGCAGCACGTATGCTGCACCCTGCTTGCTCTGTTTCCCTGTTAGAAGCTGTGAGGTGGAACAAGTTGCTCTCTGCGAGAACAGCACGCATAGTGCTCGCTTCTGTGTGCTTCTTTTCAGCGGTTTGCTCTCTGTGCAGCATATGTGCGGTTTCACCTCTTCTAGCCAGCCAATATGCTCCTGCAGCATTTCTCTGCTTCTATCAGTGATTTCTGAGCTGCTGATGCTAGGCTGTCTGTTTTCCATGTTTGCAACAAGTGCAGCACGTATGCTGCACCCTGCTTGCTCTGTTTCCCTGTTAGAAGCTGTGAGGTGGAACAAGTTGCTCTCTGCGAGAACAGCACGCATAGTGCTCGCTTCTGTGTGCTTCTTTTCAGCGGTTTGCTCTCTGTGCAGCATATGTGCGGTTTCACCTCTTCTAGCCAGCCAATATGCTCCTGCAGCATTTCTCTGCTTCTATCAGTGATTTCTGAGCTGCTGATGCTAGGCTGTCTGTTTTCCATGTTTGCAACAAGTGCAGCACGTATGCTGCACCCTGCTTGCTCTGTTTCCCTGTTAGAAGCTGCGAGGTGGAACAAGTTTCTCTCTGCGAGGACAGCACGCATAGTGCTCGCTTCTGTGTGCTTCTTTTCAGCGGTTTGCTCTCTGTGCAGCATATGTGCGGTTTCACCTCTTCTAGCCAGCCAATATGCTCCTGCAGCATTTCTCTGCTTCTATCAGTGATTTCTGAGCTGCTGATGCTAGGCTGTCTGTTTTCCATGTTTGCAACAAGTGCAGCACGTATGCTGCACCCTGCTTGCTCTGTTTCCCTGTTAGAAGCTGTGAGGTGGAACAAGTTGCTCTCTGCGAGAACAGCACGCATAGTGCTCGCTTCTGTGTGCTTCTTTTCAGCGGTTTGCTCTCTGTGCAGCATATGTGCGGTTTCACCTCTTCTAGCCAGCCAATATGCTCCTGCAGCATTTCTCTGCTTCTATCAGTGATTTCTGAGCTGCTGATGCTAGGCTGTCTGTTTTCCATGTTTGCAACAAGTGCAGCACGTATGCTGCACCCTGCTTGCTCTGTTTCCCTGTTAGAAGCTGCGAGGTGGAACAAGTTTCTCTCTGCGAGGACAGCACGCATAGTGCTCGCTTCTGTGTGCTTCTTTTCAGCGGTTTGCTCTCTGTGCAGCGTATGTGCGGTTTCACCTCTTCTAGCCAGCCAATATGCTCCTGCAGCATTTCTCTGCTTCTATCAGTGATTTCTGAGCTGTTGATGCTAGGCTGTCTGTTTTCCATGTTTGCAACAAGTGCAGCACCTATGCTGCACCCTGCTTGCTCTGTTTCCCTGTTAGAAGGTGTACGGTGGAACAAGTTTCTCTCTGCGAGAACAGCACGCATAGTGCTCGCTTCTGTGTGCTTCTTTTCAGCGGTTTGCTCTCTGTGCAGCATATGTGCGGTTTCACCTCTTCTAGCCAGCCAATATGCTCCTGCAGCATTTCTCTGCTTCTATCAGTGATTTCTGAGCTGCTGATGCTAGGCTGTCTGTTTTCCATGTTTGCAACAAGTGCAGCACGTATGCTGCACCCTGCTTGCTCTGTTTCCCTGTTAGAAGCTGTGAGGTGGAACAAGTTTCTCTCTGCGAGAACAGCACGCATAGTGCTCGCTTCTGTGTGCTTCTTTTCAGCGGTTTGCTCATTGTGCAGCATATGTGCTGTTTCACCTCTTCTAGCCAGCCAATATGCTCCTGCAGCATTTCTCTGCTTCTATCAGTGATTTCTGAGCTGCTGATGCTAGGCTGTCTGTTTTCCATGTTTGCAACAAGTGCAGCACGTATGCTGCACCCTGCTTGCTCTGTTTCCCTGTTAGAAGCTGCGAGGTGGAACAAGTTTCTCTCTGCGAGGACAGCACGCATAGTGCTCGCTTCTGTGTGCTTCTTTTCAGCGGTTTGCTCTCTGTGCAGCGTATGTGCGGTTTCACCTCTTCTAGCCAGCCAATATGCTCCTGCAGCATTTCTCTGCTTCTATCAGTGATTTCTGAGCTGTTGATGCTAGGCTGTCTGTTTTCCATGTTTGCAACAAGTGCAGCACGTATGCTGCACCCTGCTTGCTCTGTTTCCCTGTTAGAAGGTGTACGGTGGAACAAGTTTCTCTCTGCGAGAACAGCACGCATAGTGCTCGCTTCTGTGTGCTTCTTTTCAGCGGTTTGCTCTCTGTGCAGCATATGTGCGGTTTCACCTCTTCTAGCCAGCCAATATGCTCCTGCAGCATTTCTCTGCTTCTATCAGTGATTTCTGAGCTGCTGATGCTAGGCTGTCTGTTTTCCATGTTTGCAACAAGTGCAGCACGTATGCTGCACCCTGCTTGCTCTGTTTCCCTGTTAGAAGCTGTGAGGTGGAACAAGTTGCTCTCTGCGAGAACAGCACGCATAGTGCTCGCTTCTGTGTGCTTCTTTTCAGCGGTTTGCTCTCTGTGCAGCATATGTGCGGTTTCACCTCTTCTAGCCAGCCAATATGCTCCTGCAGCATTTCTCTGCTTCTATCAGTGATTTCTGAGCTGCTGATGCTAGGCTGTCTGTTTTCCATGTTTGCAACAAGTGCAGCACGTATGCTGCACCCTGCTTGCTCTGTTTCCCTGTTAGAAGCTGTGAGGTGGAACAAGTTGCTCTCTGCGAGAACAGCACGCATAGTGCTCGCTTCTGTGTGCTTCTTTTCAGCGGTTTGCTCTCTGTGCAGCATATGTGCGGTTTCACCTCTTCTAGCCAGCCAATATGCTCCTGCAGCATTTCTCTGCTTCTATCAGTGATTTCTGAGCTGCTGATGCTAGGCTGTCTGTTTTCCATGTTTGCAACAAGTGCAGCACGTATGCTGCACCCTGCTTGCTCTGTTTCCCTGTTAGAAGCTGTGAGGTGGAACAAGTTGCTCTCTGCGAGAACAGCACGCATAGTGCTCGCTTCTGTGTGCTTCTTTTCAGCGGTTTGCTCTCTGTGCAGCATATGTGCGGTTTCACCTCTTCTAGCCAGCCAATATGCTCCTGCAGCATTTCTCTGCTTCTCTCAGTGATTTCTGAGCTGCTGATGCTAGGCTGTCTGTTTTCCATGTTTGCAACAAGTGCAGCACGTATGCTGCACCCTGCTTGCTCTGTTTCCCTGTTAGAAGCTGCGAGGTGGAACAAGTTTCTCTCTGCGAGGACAGCACGCATAGTGCTCGCTTCTGTGTGCTTCTTTTCAGCGGTTTGCTCTCTGTGCAGCATATGTGCGGTTTCACCTCTTCTAGCCAGCCAATATGCTCCTGCAGCATTTCTCTGCTTCTATCAGTGATTTCTGAGCTGCTGATGCTAGGCTGTCTGTTTTCCATGTTTGCAACAAGTGCAGCACGTATGCTGCACCCTGCTTGCTCTGTTTCCCTGTTAGAAGCTGTGAGGTGGAACAAGTTGCTCTCTGCGAGAACAGCACGCATAGTGCTCGCTTCTGTGTGCTTCTTTTCAGCGGTTTGCTCTCTGTGCAGCATATGTGCGGTTTCACCTCTTCTAGCCAGCCAATATGCTCCTGCAGCATTTCTCTGCTTCTATCAGTGATTTCTGAGCTGCTGATGCTAGGCTGTCTGTTTTCCATGTTTGCAACAAGTGCAGCACGTATGCTGCACCCTGCTTGCTCTGTTTCCCTGTTAGAAGCTGTGAGGTGGAACAAGTTTCTCTCTGCGAGAACAGCACGCATAGTGCTCGCTTCTGTGTGCTTCTTTTCAGCGGTTTGCTCTCTGTGCAGCATATGTGCTGTTTCACCTCTTCTAGCCAGCCAATATGCTCCTGCAGCATTTCTCTGCTTCTCTCAGTGATTTCTGAGCTGCTGATGCTAGGCTGTCTGTTTTCCATGTTTGCAACAAGTGCAGCACGTATGCTGCACCCTGCTTGCTCTGTTTCCCTGCTAGAAGCTGTGAGGTGGAACAAGTTTCTCTCTGCGAGAACAACACGCATAGTGCTCGCTTCTGTGTGCTTCTTTTCAGCGGTTTGCTCTCTGTGCAGCATATGTGCGGTTTCACCTCTTCTAGCCAGCCAATATGCTCCTGCAGCATTTCTCTGCTTCTATCAGTGATTTCTGAGCTGCTGATGCTAGGCTGTCTGTTTTCCATGTTTGCAACAAGTGCAGCACGTATGCTGCACCCTGCTTGCTCTGTTTCCCTGTTAGAAGCTGTGAGGTGGAACAAGTTTCTGTCTGCGAGAACAGCACGCATAGTGCTCGCTTCTGTGTGCTTCTTTTCAGCGGTTTGCTCTCTGTGCAGCATATGTGCGGTTTCACCTCTTCTAGTCAGCCAATATGCTCCTGCAGCATTTCTCTGCTTCTATCAGTGATTTCTGAGCTGCTGATGCTAGGCTGTCTGTTTTCCATGTTTGCAACAAGTGCAGCACGTATGCTGCACCCTGCTTGCTCTGTTTCCCTGTTAGAAGCTGGAAAGTGGAACAAGTTGTTCTCTGCGAGAAGAGCACGCACCGTGTTACCTGTGTATGCTTCTTTTCAGCGGTTTGCTCTCTGCACAGCATATGTGGTGTTTCACCTCTTCTAGCAAGCCAATATGCTCCTGCAGCATTTCTCTGCTTCTATCAGTGATTTCTGAGCTGCTGATGCTAGGCTGTCTGTTTTCCATGTTTGCAACAAGTGCAGCACGTATGCTGCACTCTGCTTGCTCTGCTTCCCTGTTAGAAGATGTAAAGTGGACCAAGTTGTTCTCTGCGAGAACAGCACGCACGGTGCTCGCTTCTGTGTGCTTCTTTTCAGCGGTTTGATCTCTGCACAGCATATGTGCTGTTTCACTGCTTCTAGCCAGCCAATATGCTCCTGCAGCATTTCCCTACTTCTAGCAGTGATTTCTGAGCTGCTGATGCTAGGCTGTCTGTTTTCCATGTTTGCAACAAGTGCAGCACGTATGCTGCACCCTGCTTGCTCTGTTTCCCTGTTAGAAGCTGTGAGGTGGAACAAGTTGCTCTCTGCGAGAACAGCACGCACGGTGCTCGCTTCTGTGTGCTTCTTTTCAGCGGTTTGCTCTCTGTGCAGCATATGTGCTGTTTCACCTCTTCTAGCCAGCCAATATGCTCCTGCAGCATTTCTCTGCTTCTATCAGTGATTTCTGAGCTGCTGATGCTAGGCTGTCTGTTTTCCATGTTTGCAACAAGTGCAGCACGTATGCTGCACCCTGCTTGCTCTGCTTCCCTGTTTGAAGCTGGAAAGTGGAACAAGTTTCTCTCTGCGAGAACAGCACGCATAGTGCTCGCTTCTGTGTGCTTCTTTTCAGCGCTTGGCTCTCTGTGCAGCATATGTGCTGTTTCACCTCTTCTAGCCAGTCAATATGCTCCTGCAGCATTTCTCTGCTTCTATCAGTGATTTCTGAGCTGCTGATGCTAGGCTGTCTGTTTTCCATGTTTGCAACAAGTGCAGCACGTATGCTGCACCCTGCTTGCTCTGTTTCCCTGTTAGAAGCTGGAAAGTGGAACAAGTTGCTCTCTGCGAGAACAGCATGCACGGTGCTCGCTTCTGTGTGCTTCTTTTCAGCGCTTTGCTCGCTGTGCAGCATATGTGCTGTTTCACCTCTTCTAGCCAGCCAATATGCTCCTGCAGCATTTCTCTGCTTCTAGCAGTGATTTCTGAGCTGCTGATGCTAGGCTGTCTGTTTTCCATGTTTGCAACAAGTGCAGCACGTATGCTGCACCCTGCTTGCTCTGTTTCCCTGTTAGAAGCTGTGAGGTGGAACAAGTTGCTCTCTGCGAGAACAGCACGCATAGTGCTCGCTTCTGTGTGCTTCTTTTCAGCGGTTTGCTCTCTGTGCAGCATATGTGCGGTTTCACCTCTTCTAGCCAGCCAATATGCTCCTGCAGCATTTCTCTGCTTCTATCAGTGATTTCTGAGCTGCTGATGCTAGGCTGTCTGTTTTCCATGTTTGCAACAAGTGCAGCACGTATGCTGCACCCTGCTTGCTCTGTTTCCCTGTTAGAAGCTGTGAGGTGGAACAAGTTTCTCTCTGCGAGAACAACACGCATAGTGCTCGCTTCTGTGTGCTTCTTTTCAGCGGTTTGCTCTCTGTGCAGCATATGTGCGGTTTCACCTCTTCTAGCCAGCCAATATGCTCCTGCAGCATTTCTCTGCTTCTATCAGTGATTTCTGAGCTGCTGATGCTAGGCTGTCTCTTTTCCATGTTTGCAACAAGTGCAGCACGTATGCTGCACCCTGCTTGCTCTGCTTCCCTGTTTGAAGCTGGAAAGTGGAACAAGTTGCTCTCTGCGAGAACAGCACGCACGGTGCTCGCTTCTGTGTGCTTCTTTTCAGCGCTTGGCTCTCTGTGCAGCATATGTGCGGTTTCACCTCTTCTAGTCAGCCAATATGCTCCTGCAGCATTTCTCTGCTTCTATCAGTGATTTCTGAGCTGCTGATGCTAGGCTGTCTGTTTTCCATGTTTGCAACAAGTGCAGCACGTATGCTGCACCCTGCTTGCTCTGTTTCCCTGTTAGAAGCTGTGAGGTGGAACAAGTTTCTCTCTGCGAGAACAGCACGCATAGTGCTCGCTTCTGTGTGCTTCTTTTCAGCGGTTTGCTCATTGTGCAGCATATGTGCGGTTTCACCTCTTCTAGCCAGCCAATATGCTCCTGCAGCATTTCTCTGCTTCTATCAGTGATTTCTGAGCTGCTGATGCTAGGCTGTCTGTTTTCCATGTTTGCAACAAGTGCAGCACGTATGCTGCACCCTGCTTGCTCTGTTTCCCTGTTAGAAGCTGCGAGGTGGAACAAGTTTCTCTCTGCGAGGACAGCACGCATAGTGCTCGCTTCTGTGTGCTTCTTTTCAGCGGTTTGCTCTCTGTGCAGCGTATGTGCGGTTTCACCTCTTCTAGCCAGCCAATATGCTCCTGCAGCATTTCTCTGCTTCTATCAGTGATTTCTGAGCTGTTGATGCTAGGCTGTCTGTTTTCCATGTTTGCAACAAGTGCAGCACGTATGCTGCACCCTGCTTGCTCTGTTTCCCTGTTAGAAGGTGTACGGTGGAACAAGTTTCTCTCTGCGAGAACAGCACGCATAGTGCTCGCTTCTGTGTGCTTCTTTTCAGCGGTTTGCTCTCTGTGCAGCATATGTGCGGTTTCACCTCTTCTAGCCAGCCAATATGCTCCTGCAGCATTTCTCTGCTTCTATCAGTGATTTCTGAGCTGCTGATGCTAGGCTGTCTGTTTTCCATGTTTGCAACAAGTGCAGCACGTATGCTGCACCCTGCTTGCTCTGTTTCCCTGTTAGAAGCTGTGAGGTGGAACAAGTTGCTCTCTGCGAGAACAGCACGCATAGTGCTCGCTTCTGTGTGCTTCTTTTCAGCGGTTTGCTCTCTGTGCAGCATATGTGCGGTTTCACCTCTTCTAGCCAGCCAATATGCTCCTGCAGCATTTCTCTGCTTCTATCAGTGATTTCTGAGCTGCTGATGCTAGGCTGTCTGTTTTCCATGTTTGCAACAAGTGCAGCACGTATGCTGCACCCTGCTTGCTCTGTTTCCCTGTTAGAAGCTGTGAGGTGGAACAAGTTTCTCTCTGCGAGAACAGCACGCATAGTGCTCGCTTCTGTGTGCTTCTTTTCAGCGGTTTGCTCTCTGTGCAGCATATGTGCGGTTTCACCTCTTCTAGCCAGCCAATATGCTCCTGCAGCATTTCTCTGCTTCTATCAGTGATTTCTGAGCTGCTGATGCTAGGCTGTCTGTTTTCCATGTTTGCAACAAGTGCAGCACGTATGCTGCACCCTGCTTGCTCTGTTTCCCTGTTAGAAGCTGCGAGGTGGAACAAGTTTCTCTCTGCGAGGACAGCACGCATAGTGCTCGCTTCTGTGTGCTTCTTTTCAGCGGTTTGCTCTCTGTGCAGCATATGTGCGGTTTCACCTCTTCTAGCCAGCCAATATGCTCCTGCAGCATTTCTCTGCTTCTATCAGTGATTTCTGAGCTGCTGATGCTAGGCTGTCTGTTTTCCATGTTTGCAACAAGTGCAGCACGTATGCTGCACCCTGCTTGCTCTGTTTCCCTGTTAGAAGCTGTGAGGTGGAACAAGTTTCTCTCTGCGAGAACAGCACGCATAGTGCTCGCTTCTGTGTGCTTCTTTTCAGCGGTTTGCTCTCTGTGCAGCATATGTGCGGTTTCACCTCTTCTAGCCAGCCAATATGCTCCTGCAGCATTTCTCTGCTTCTATCAGTGATTTCTGAGCTGCTGATGCTAGGCTGTCTGTTTTCCATGTTTGCAACAAGTGCAGCACGTATGCTGCACCCTGCTTGCTCTGTTTCCCTGTTAGAAGCTGCGAGGTGGAACAAGTTTCTCTCTGCGAGAACAGCACGCATAGTGCTCGCTTCTGTGTGCTTCTTTTCAGCGGTTTGCTCTCTGTGCAGCATATGTGCGGTTTCACCTCTTCTAGCCAGCCAATATGCTCCTGCAGCATTTCTCTGCTTCTATCAGTGATTTCTGAGCTGCTGATGCTAGGCTGTCTGTTTTCCATGTTTGCAACAAGTGCAGCACGTATGCTGCACCCTGCTTGCTCTGTTTCCCTGTTAGAAGCTGCGAGGTGGAACAAGTTTCTCTCTGCGAGGACAGCACGCATAGTGCTCGCTTCTGTGTGCTTCTTTTCAGCGGTTTGCTCTCTGTGCAGCGTATGTGCGGTTTCACCTCTTCTAGCCAGCCAATATGCTCCTGCAGCATTTCTCTGCTTCTATCAGTGATTTCTGAGCTGCTGATGCTAGGCTGTCTGTTTTCCATGTTTGCAACAAGTGCAGCACGTATGCTGCACCCTGCTTGCTCTGTTTCCCTGTTAGAAGCTGTGAGGTGGAACAAGTTGCTCTCTGCGAGAACAGCACGCATAGTGCTCGCTTCTGTGTGCTTCTTTTCAGCGGTTTGCTCTCTGTGCAGCATATGTGCTGTTTCACCTCTTCTAGCCAGCCAATATGCTCCTGCAGCATTTCTCTGCTTCTATCAGTGATTTCTGAGCTGCTGATGCTAGGCTGTCTGTTTTCCATGTTTGCAACAAGTGCAGCACGTATGCTGCACCCTGCTTGCTCTGTTTCCCTGTTAGAAGCTGTGAGGTGGAACAAGTTTCTCTCTGCGAGAACAGCACGCATAGTGCTCGCTTCTGTGTGCTTCTTTTCAGCGGTTTGCTCTCTGTGCAGCATATGTGCGGTTTCACCTCTTCTAGCCAGCCAATATGCTCCTGCAGCATTTCTCTGCTTCTATCAGTGATTTCTGAGCTGCTGATGCTAGGCTGTCTGTTTTCCATGTTTGCAACAAGTGCAGCACGTATGCTGCACCCTGCTTGCTCTGTTTCCCTGTTAGAAGCTGTGAGGTGGAACAAGTTTCTCTCTGCGAGAACAACACGCATAGTGCTCGCTTCTGTGTGCTTCTTTTCAGCGGTTTGCTCTCTGTGCAGCATATGTGCGGTTTCACCTCTTCTAGCCAGCCAATATGCTCCTGCAGCATTTCTCTGCTTCTATCAGTGATTTCTGAGCTGCTGATGCTAGGCTGTCTCTTTTCCATGTTTGCAACAAGTGCAGCACGTATGCTGCACCCTGCTTGCTCTGTTTCCCTGTTAGAAGCTGTGAGGTGGAACAAGTTTCTCTCTGCGAGAACAGCATGCATAGTGCTCGCTTCTGTGTGCTTCTTTTCAGCGGTTTGCTCTCTGTGCAGCATATGTGCGGTTTCACCTCTTCTAGCCAGCCAATATGCTCCTGCAGCATTTCTCTGCTTCTATCAGTGATTTCTGAGCTGCTGATGCTAGGCTGTCTGTTTTCCATGTTTGCAACAAGTGCAGCACGTATGCTGCACCCTGCTTGCTCTGTTTCCCTGTTAGAAGCTGTGAGGTGGAACAAGTTTCTCTCTGCGAGAACAGCACGCATAGTGCTCGCTTCTGTGTGCTTCTTTTCAGCGGTTTGCTCTCTGTGCAGCATATGTGCGGTTTCACCTCTTCTAGCCAGCCAATATGCTCCTGCAGCATTTCTCTGCTTCTATCAGTGATTTCTGAGCTGCTGATGCTAGGCTGTCTGTTTTCCATGTTTGCAACAAGTGCAGCACGTATGCTGCACCCTGCTTGCTCTGTTTCCCTGTTAGAAGCTGTGAGGTGGAACAAGTTTCTCTCTGCGAGAACAGCACGCATAGTGCTCGCTTCTGTGTGCTTCTTATCAGCGGTTTGCTCTCTGTGCAGCATATGTGCGGTTTCACCTCTTCTAGCCAGCCAATATGCTCCTGCAGCATTTCTCTGCTTCTATCAGTGATTTCTGAGCTGCTGATGCTAGGCTGTCTGTTTTCCATGTTTGCAACAAGTGCAGCACGTATGCTGCACCCTGCTTGCTCTGTTTCCCTGTTAGAAGCTGTGAGGTGGAACAAGTTTCTCTCTGCGAGAACAGCACGCATAGTGCTCGCTTCTGTGTGCTTCTTTTCAGCGGTTTGCTCTCTGTGCAGCATATGTGCGGTTTCACCTCTTCTAGCCAGCCAATATGCTCCTGCAGCATTTCTCTGCTTCTATCAGTGATTTCTGAGCTGCTGATGCTAGGCTGTCTGTTTTCCATGTTTGCAACAAGTGCAGCACGTATGCTGCACCCTGCTTGCTCTGTTTCCCTGTTAGAAGCTGTGAGGTGGAACAAGTTTCTCTCTGCGAGAACAGCACGCATAGTGCTCGCTTCTGTGTGCTTCTTTTCAGCGGTTTGCTCTCTGTGCAGCATATGTGCGGTTTCACCTCTTCTAGACAGCCAATATGCTCCTGCAGCATTTCTCTGCTTCTCTCAGTGATTTCTGAGCTGCTGATGCTAGGCTGTCTGTTTTCCATGTTTGCAACAAGTGCAGCACGTATGCTGCACCCTGCTTGCTCTGTTTCCCTGTTAGAAGCTGTGAGGTAGAACAAGTTTCTCTCTGCGAGAACAGCACGCATAGTGCTCGCTTCTGTGTGCTTCTTTTCAGCGGTTTGCTCTCTGTGCAGCATATGTGCGGTTTCACCTCTTCTAGCCAGCCAATATGCTCCTGCAGCATTTCTCTGCTTCTATCAGTGATTTCTGAGCTGCTGATGCTAGGCTGTCTGTTTTCCATGTTTGCAACAAGTGCAGCACGTATGCTGCACCCTGCTTGCTCTGTTTCCCTGTTAGAAGCTGTACGGTGGAACAAGTTTCTCTCTGCGAGAACAGCATGCATAGTGCTCGCTTCTGTGTGCTTCTTTTCAGCGGTTTGCTCTCTGTGCAGCATATGTGCGGTTTCAGCTCTTCTAGCCAGCCAATATGCTCCTGCAGCATTTCTCTGCTTCTATCAGTGATTTCTGAGCTGCTGATGCTAGGCTGTCTGTTTTCCACGTTTGCAACAAGTGCAGCAAGTATGCTGCACCCTGCTTGCTCTGTTTCCCTGTTAGAAGCTGTACGGTGGAACAAGTTTCTCTCTGCGAGAACAGCACGCATAGTGCTCGCTTCTGTGTGCTTCTTTTCAGCGGTTTGCTCTCTGTGCAGCATATGTGCGGTTTCACCTCTTCTAGCCAGCCAATATGCTCCTGCAGCATTTCTCTGCTTCTATCAGTGATTTCTGAGCTGCTGATGCTTGGCTGTCTGTTTTCCATGTTTGCAACAAGTGCAGCACGTATGCTGCACCCTGCTTGCTCTGTTTCCCTGTTAAAAGCTGTGAGGTGGAACAAGTTTCTCTCTGCGAGAACAGCACGCATAGTGCTCGCTTCTGTGTGCTTCTTTTCAGCGGTTTGCTCTCTGTGCAGCATATGTGCTGTTTCACCTCTTCTAGCCAGCCAATATGCTCCTGCAGCATTTCTCTGCTTCTCTCAGTGATTTCTGAGCTGCTGATGCTAGGCTGTCTGTTTTCCATGTTTGCAACAAGTGCAGCACGTATGCTGCACCCTGCTTGCTCTGTTTCCCTGTTAGAAGCAGTACGGTGGAACAAGTTTCTCTCTGCGAGAACAACACGCATAGTGCTCGCTTCTGTGTGCTTCTTTTCAGCGGTTTGCTCTCTGTGCAGCATATGTGCGGTTTCACCTCTTCTAGCCAGCCAATATGCTCCTGCAGCATTTCTCTGCTTCTATCAGTGATTTCTGAGCTGCTGATGCTAGGCTGTCTGTTTTCCATGTTTGCAACAAGTGCAGCAAGTATGCTGCACCCTGCTTGCTCTGTTTCCCTGTTAGAAGCTGTACGGTGGAACAAGTTTCTCTCTGCGAGAACAGCACGCATAGTGCTCGCTTCTGTGTGCTTCTTTTCAGCGGTTTGCTCTCTGTGCAGCATATGTGCGGTTTCACCTCTTCTAGCCAGCCAATATGCTCCTGCAGCATTTCTCTGCTTCTCTCAGTGATTTCTGAGCTGCTGATGCTAGGCTGTCTGTTTTCCATGTTTGCAACAAGTGCAGCACGTATGCTGCACCCTGCTTGCTCTGTTTCCCTGTTAGAAGCTGTGAGGTGGAACAAGTTTCTCTCTGCGAGAACAGCACGCATAGTGCTCGCTTCTGTGTGCTTCTTTTCAGCGGTTTGCTCTCTGTGCAGTATATGTGCGGTTTCACCTCTTCTAGCCAGCCAATATGCTCCTGCAGCATTTCTCTGCTTCTATCAGTGATTTCTGAGCTGCTGATGCTAGGCTGTCTCTTTTCCATGTTTGCAACAAGTGCAGCACGTATGCTGCACCCTGCTTGCTCTGTTTCCCTGTTAGAAGCTGTGAGGTGGAACAAGTTTCTCTCTGCGAGAACAGCATGCATAGTGCTCGCTTCTGTGTGCTTCTTTTCAGCGGTTTGCTCTCTGTGCAGCATATGTGCGGTTTCACCTCTTCTAGCCAGCCAATATGCTCCTGCAGCATTTCTCTGCTTCTCTCAGTGATTTCTGAGCTGCTGATGCTAGGCTGTCTGTTTTCCATGTTTGCAACAAGTGCAGCACGTATGCTGCACCCTGCTTGCTCTGTTTCCCTGTTAGAAGCTGTGAGGTGGAACAAGTTTCTCTCTGCGAGAACAACACGCATAGTGCTCGCTTCTGTGTGCTTCTTTTCAGCGGTTTGCTCTCTGTGCAGCATATGTGCTGTTTCACCTCTTCTAGCCAGCCAATATGCTCCTGCAGCATTTCTCTGCTTCTATCAGTGATTTCTGAGCTGCTGATGCTAGGCTGTCTGTTTTCCATGTTTGCAACAAGTGCAGCACGTATGCTGCACCCTGCTTGCTCTGTTTCCCTGTTAGAAGCTGTGAGGTGGAACAAGTTTCTCTCTGCGAGAACAGCACGCATAGTGCTCGCTTCTGTGTGCTTCTTTTCAGCGGTTTGCTCTCTGTGCAGCATATGTGCGGTTTCACCTCTTCTAGCCAGCCAATATGCTCCTGCAGCATTTCTCTGCTTCTCTCAGTGATTTCTGAGCTGCTGATGCTAGGCTGTCTGTTTTCCATGTTTGCAACAAGTGCAGCACGTATGCTGCACCCTGCTTGCTCTGTTTCCCTGCTAGAAGCAGTACGGTGGAACAAGTTTCTCTCTGCGAGAACAACACGCATAGTGCTCGCTTCTGTGTGCCTCTTTTCAGCGGTTTGCTCTCTGTGCAGCATATGTGCGGTTTCACCTCTTCTAGCCAGCCAATATGCTCCTGCAGCATTTCTCTGCTTCTCTCAGTGATTTCTGAGCTGCTGATGCTAGGCTGTCTGTTTTCCATGTTTGCAACAAGTGCAGCACGTATGCTGCACCCTGCTTGCTCTGTTTCCCTGTTAGAAGCTGTGACGTGGAACAAGTTTCTCTCTGCGAGAACAGCACGCATAGTGCTCGCTTCTGTGTGCTTCTTTTCAGCGGTTTGCTCTCTGTGCAGCATATGTGCGGTTTCACCTCTTCTAGCCAGCCAATATGCTCCTGCAGCATTTCTCTGCTTCTATCAGTGATTTCTGAGCTGCTGATGCTAGGCTGTCTGTTTTCCATGTTTGCAACAAGTGCAGCACGTATGCTGCACCCTGCTTGCTCTGTTTCCCTGTTAGAAGCTGTGAGGTGGAACAAGTTTCTCTCTGCGAGAACAACACGCATAGTGCTCGCTTCTGTGTGCTTCTTTTCAGCGGTTTGCTCTCTGTGCAGCATATGTGCGGTTTCACCTCTTCTAGCCAGCCAATATGCTCCTGCAGCATTTCTCTGCTTCTATCAGTGATTTCTGAGCTGCTGATGCTAGGCTGTCTGTTTTCCATGTTTGCAACAAGTGCAGCACGTATGCTGCACCCTGCTTGCTCTGTTTCCCTGTTAGAAGCTGTGAGGTGGAACAAGTTGCTCTCTGCGAGAACAGCACGCATAGTGCTCGCTTCTGTGTGCTTCTTTTCAGCGGTTTGCTCTCTGTGCAGCATATGTGCGGTTTCACCTCTTCTAGCCAGCCAATATGCTCCTGCAGCATTTCTCTGCTTCTCTCAGTGATTCATGAGCTGCTGATGCTAGGCTGTCTGTTTTCCATGTTTGCAACAAGTGCAGCACGTATGCTGCACCCTGCTTGCTCTGTTTCCCTGTTAGAAGCTGTGAGGTGGAACAAGTTTCTCTCTGCGAGAACAACACGCATAGTGCTCGCTTCTGTGTGCTTCTTTTCAGCGGTTTGCTCTCTGTGCAGCATATGTGCGGTTTCACCTCTTCTAGCCAGCCAATATGCTCCTGCAGCATTTCTCTGCTTCTATCAGTGATTTCTGAGCTGCTGATGCTAGGCTGTCTCTTTTCCATGTTTGCAACAAGTGCAGCACGTATGCTGCACCCTGCTTGCTCTGTTTCCCTGTTAGAAGCTGTGAGGTGGAACAAGTTGCTCTCTGCGAGAACAGCACGCACGGTGCTCGCTTCTGTGTGCTTCTTTTCAGCGGTTTGCTCTCTGTGCAGCATATGTGCTGTTTCACCTCTTCTAGCCAGCCAATATGCTCCTGCAGCATTTCTCTGCTTCTATCAGTGATTTCTGAGCTGCTGATGCTAGGCTGTCTGTTTTCCATGTTTGCAACAAGTGCAGCACGTATGCTGCACCCTGCTTGCTCTGCTTCCCTGTTTGAAGCTGGAAAGTGGAACAAGTTTCTCTCTGCGAGAACAGCACGCATAGTGCTCGCTTCTGTGTGCTTCTTTTCAGCGCTTGGCTCTCTGTGCAGCATATGTGCTGTTTCACCTCTTCTAGCCAGTCAATATGCTCCTGCAGCATTTCTCTGCTTCTATCAGTGATTTCTGAGCTGCTGATGCTAGGCTGTCTGTTTTCCATGTTTGCAACAAGTGCAGCACGTATGCTGCACCCTGCTTGCTCTGTTTCCCTGTTAGAAGCTGGAAAGTGGAACAAGTTGCTCTCTGCGAGAACAGCATGCACGGTGCTCGCTTCTGTGTGCTTCTTTTCAGCGCTTTGCTCGCTGTGCAGCATATGTGCTGTTTCACCTCTTCTAGCCAGCCAATATGCTCCTGCAGCATTTCTCTGCTTCTAGCAGTGATTTCTGAGCTGCTGATGCTAGGCTGTCTGTTTTCCATGTTTGCAACAAGTGCAGCACGTATGCTGCACCCTGCTTGCTCTGTTTCCCTGTTAGAAGCTGTGAGGTGGAACAAGTTGCTCTCTGCGAGAACAGCACGCATAGTGCTCGCTTCTGTGTGCTTCTTTTCAGCGGTTTGCTCTCTGTGCAGCATATGTGCGGTTTCACCTCTTCTAGCCAGCCAATATGCTCCTGCAGCATTTCTCTGCTTCTATCAGTGATTTCTGAGCTGCTGATGCTAGGCTGTCTGTTTTCCATGTTTGCAACAAGTGCAGCACGTATGCTGCACCCTGCTTGCTCTGTTTCCCTGTTAGAAGCTGTGAGGTGGAACAAGTTTCTCTCTGCGAGAACAACACGCATAGTGCTCGCTTCTGTGTGCTTCTTTTCAGCGGTTTGCTCTCTGTGCAGCATATGTGCGGTTTCACCTCTTCTAGCCAGCCAATATGCTCCTGCAGCATTTCTCTGCTTCTATCAGTGATTTCTGAGCTGCTGATGCTAGGCTGTCTCTTTTCCATGTTTGCAACAAGTGCAGCACGTATGCTGCACCCTGCTTGCTCTGCTTCCCTGTTTGAAGCTGGAAAGTGGAACAAGTTGCTCTCTGCGAGAACAGCACGCACGGTGCTCGCTTCTGTGTGCTTCTTTTCAGCGCTTGGCTCTCTGTGCAGCATATGTGCGGTTTCACCTCTTCTAGCCAGCCAATATGCTCCTGCAGCATTTCTCTGCTTCTCTCAGTGATTTCTGAGCTGCTGATGCTAGGCTGTCTGTTTTCCATGTTTGCAACAAGTGCAGCACGTATGCTGCACCCTGCTTGCTCTGTTTCCCTGTTAGAAGCTGTGAGGTGGAACAAGTTTCTCTCTGCGAGAACAGCACGCATAGTGCTCGCTTCTGTGTGCTTCTTTTCAGCGGTTTGCTCATTGTGCAGCATATGTGCGGTTTCACCTCTTCTAGCCAGCCAATATGCTCCTGCAGCATTTCTCTGCTTCTATCAGTGATTTCTGAGCTGCTGATGCTAGGCTGTCTGTTTTCCATGTTTGCAACAAGTGCAGCACGTATGCTGCACCCTGCTTGCTCTGTTTCCCTGTTAGAAGCTGCGAGGTGGAACAAGTTTCTCTCTGCGAGGACAGCACGCATAGTGCTCGCTTCTGTGTGCTTCTTTTCAGCGGTTTGCTCTCTGTGCAGCGTATGTGCGGTTTCACCTCTTCTAGCCAGCCAATATGCTCCTGCAGCATTTCTCTGCTTCTATCAGTGATTTCTGAGCTGTTGATGCTAGGCTGTCTGTTTTCCATGTTTGCAACAAGTGCAGCACGTATGCTGCACCCTGCTTGCTCTGTTTCCCTGTTAGAAGGTGTACGGTGGAACAAGTTTCTCTCTGCGAGAACAGCACGCATAGTGCTCGCTTCTGTGTGCTTCTTTTCAGCGGTTTGCTCTCTGTGCAGCATATGTGCGGTTTCACCTCTTCTAGCCAGCCAATATGCTCCTGCAGCATTTCTCTGCTTCTATCAGTGATTTCTGAGCTGCTGATGCTAGGCTGTCTGTTTTCCATGTTTGCAACAAGTGCAGCACGTATGCTGCACCCTGCTTGCTCTGTTTCCCTGTTAGAAGCTGTGAGGTGGAACAAGTTGCTCTCTGCGAGAACAGCACGCATAGTGCTCGCTTCTGTGTGCTTCTTTTCAGCGGTTTGCTCTCTGTGCAGCATATGTGCGGTTTCACCTCTTCTAGCCAGCCAATATGCTCCTGCAGCATTTCTCTGCTTCTATCAGTGATTTCTGAGCTGCTGATGCTAGGCTGTCTGTTTTCCATGTTTGCAACAAGTGCAGCACGTATGCTGCACCCTGCTTGCTCTGTTTCCCTGTTAGAAGCTGTGAGGTGGAACAAGTTTCTCTCTGCGAGAACAGCACGCATAGTGCTCGCTTCTGTGTGCTTCTTTTCAGCGGTTTGCTCTCTGTGCAGCATATGTGCGGTTTCACCTCTTCTAGCCAGCCAATATGCTCCTGCAGCATTTCTCTGCTTCTATCAGTGATTTCTGAGCTGCTGATGCTAGGCTGTCTGTTTTCCATGTTTGCAACAAGTGCAGCACGTATGCTGCACCCTGCTTGCTCTGTTTCCCTGTTAGAAGCTGCGAGGTGGAACAAGTTTCTCTCTGCGAGGACAGCACGCATAGTGCTCGCTTCTGTGTGCTTCTTTTCAGCGGTTTGCTCTCTGTGCAGCATATGTGCGGTTTCACCTCTTCTAGCCAGCCAATATGCTCCTGCAGCATTTCTCTGCTTCTATCAGTGATTTCTGAGCTGCTGATGCTAGGCTGTCTGTTTTCCATGTTTGCAACAAGTGCAGCACGTATGCTGCACCCTGCTTGCTCTGTTTCCCTGTTAGAAGCTGTGAGGTGGAACAAGTTTCTCTCTGCGAGAACAGCACGCATAGTGCTCGCTTCTGTGTGCTTCTTTTCAGCGGTTTGCTCTCTGTGCAGCATATGTGCGGTTTCACCTCTTCTAGCCAGCCAATATGCTCCTGCAGCATTTCTCTGCTTCTATCAGTGATTTCTGAGCTGCTGATGCTAGGCTGTCTGTTTTCCATGTTTGCAACAAGTGCAGCACGTATGCTGCACCCTGCTTGCTCTGTTTCCCTGTTAGAAGCTGCGAGGTGGAACAAGTTTCTCTCTGCGAGAACAGCACGCATAGTGCTCGCTTCTGTGTGCTTCTTTTCAGCGGTTTGCTCTCTGTGCAGCATATGTGCGGTTTCACCTCTTCTAGCCAGCCAATATGCTCCTGCAGCATTTCTCTGCTTCTATCAGTGATTTCTGAGCTGCTGATGCTAGGCTGTCTGTTTTCCATGTTTGCAACAAGTGCAGCACGTATGCTGCACCCTGCTTGCTCTGTTTCCCTGTTAGAAGCTGCGAGGTGGAACAAGTTTCTCTCTGCGAGGACAGCACGCATAGTGCTCGCTTCTGTGTGCTTCTTTTCAGCGGTTTGCTCTCTGTGCAGCGTATGTGCGGTTTCACCTCTTCTAGCCAGCCAATATGCTCCTGCAGCATTTCTCTGCTTCTATCAGTGATTTCTGAGCTGCTGATGCTAGGCTGTCTGTTTTCCATGTTTGCAACAAGTGCAGCACGTATGCTGCACCCTGCTTGCTCTGTTTCCCTGTTAGAAGCTGTGAGGTGGAACAAGTTGCTCTCTGCGAGAACAGCACGCATAGTGCTCGCTTCTGTGTGCTTCTTTTCAGCGGTTTGCTCTCTGTGCAGCATATGTGCTGTTTCACCTCTTCTAGCCAGCCAATATGCTCCTGCAGCATTTCTCTGCTTCTATCAGTGATTTCTGAGCTGCTGATGCTAGGCTGTCTGTTTTCCATGTTTGCAACAAGTGCAGCACGTATGCTGCACCCTGCTTGCTCTGTTTCCCTGTTAGAAGCTGGAAAGTGGAACAAGTTTCTCTCTGCGAGAACAGCACGCATAGTGCTCGCTTCTGTGTGCTTCTTTTCAGCGGTTTGCTCTCTGTGCAGCATATGTGCGGTTTCACCTCTTCTAGCCAGCCAATATGCTCCTGCAGCATTTCTCTGCTTCTATCAGTGATTTCTGAGCTGCTGATGCTAGGCTGTCTGTTTTCCATGTTTGCAACAAGTGCAGCACGTATGCTGCACCCTGCTTGCTCTGTTTCCCTGTTAGAAGCTGTGAGGTGGAACAAGTTTCTCTCTGCGAGAACAACACGCATAGTGCTCGCTTCTGTGTGCTTCTTTTCAGCGGTTTGCTCTCTGTGCAGCATATGTGCGGTTTCACCTCTTCTAGCCAGCCAATATGCTCCTGCAGCATTTCTCTGCTTCTATCAGTGATTTCTGAGCTGCTGATGCTAGGCTGTCTCTTTTCCATGTTTGCAACAAGTGCAGCACGTATGCTGCACCCTGCTTGCTCTGTTTCCCTGTTAGAAGCTGTGAGGTGGAACAAGTTTCTCTCTGCGAGAACAGCATGCATAGTGCTCGCTTCTGTGTGCTTCTTTTCAGCGGTTTGCTCTCTGTGCAGCATATGTGCGGTTTCACCTCTTCTAGCCAGCCAATATGCTCCTGCAGCATTTCTCTGCTTCTATCAGTGATTTCTGAGCTGCTGATGCTAGGCTGTCTGTTTTCCATGTTTGCAACAAGTGCAGCACGTATGCTGCACCCTGCTTGCTCTGTTTCCCTGTTAGAAGCTGTGAGGTGGAACAAGTTTCTCTCTGCGAGAACAGCACGCATAGTGCTCGCTTCTGTGTGCTTCTTTTCAGCGGTTTGCTCTCTGTGCAGCATATGTGCGGTTTCACCTCTTCTAGCCAGCCAATATGCTCCTGCAGCATTTCTCTGCTTCTATCAGTGATTTCTGAGCTGCTGATGCTAGGCTGTCTGTTTTCCATGTTTGCAACAAGTGCAGCACGTATGCTGCACCCTGCTTGCTCTGTTTCCCTGTTAGAAGCTGTGAGGTGGAACAAGTTTCTCTCTGCGAGAACAGCACGCATAGTGCTCGCTTCTGTGTGCTTCTTATCAGCGGTTTGCTCTCTGTGCAGCATATGTGCGGTTTCACCTCTTCTAGCCAGCCAATATGCTCCTGCAGCATTTCTCTGCTTCTATCAGTGATTTCTGAGCTGCTGATGCTAGGCTGTCTGTTTTCCATGTTTGCAACAAGTGCAGCACGTATGCTGCACCCTGCTTGCTCTGTTTCCCTGTTAGAAGCTGTGAGGTGGAACAAGTTTCTCTCTGCGAGAACAGCACGCATAGTGCTCGCTTCTGTGTGCTTCTTTTCAGCGGTTTGCTCTCTGTGCAGCATATGTGCGGTTTCACCTCTTCTAGCCAGCCAATATGCTCCTGCAGCATTTCTCTGCTTCTATCAGTGATTTCTGAGCTGCTGATGCTAGGCTGTCTGTTTTCCATGTTTGCAACAAGTGCAGCACGTATGCTGCACCCTGCTTGCTCTGTTTCCCTGTTAGAAGCTGTGAGGTGGAACAAGTTTCTCTCTGCGAGAACAGCACGCATAGTGCTCGCTTCTGTGTGCTTCTTTTCAGCGGTTTGCTCTCTGTGCAGCATATGTGCGGTTTCACCTCTTCTAGACAGCCAATATGCTCCTGCAGCATTTCTCTGCTTCTCTCAGTGATTTCTGAGCTGCTGATGCTAGGCTGTCTGTTTTCCATGTTTGCAACAAGTGCAGCACGTATGCTGCACCCTGCTTGCTCTGTTTCCCTGTTAGAAGCTGTGAGGTAGAACAAGTTTCTCTCTGCGAGAACAGCACGCATAGTGCTCGCTTCTGTGTGCTTCTTTTCAGCGGTTTGCTCTCTGTGCAGCATATGTGCGGTTTCACCTCTTCTAGCCAGCCAATATGCTCCTGCAGCATTTCTCTGCTTCTATCAGTGATTTCTGAGCTGCTGATGCTAGGCTGTCTGTTTTCCATGTTTGCAACAAGTGCAGCACGTATGCTGCACCCTGCTTGCTCTGTTTCCCTGTTAGAAGCTGTACGGTGGAACAAGTTTCTCTCTGCGAGAACAGCATGCATAGTGCTCGCTTCTGTGTGCTTCTTTTCAGCGGTTTGCTCTCTGTGCAGCATATGTGCGGTTTCAGCTCTTCTAGCCAGCCAATATGCTCCTGCAGCATTTCTCTGCTTCTATCAGTGATTTCTGAGCTGCTGATGCTAGGCTGTCTGTTTTCCACGTTTGCAACAAGTGCAGCAAGTATGCTGCACCCTGCTTGCTCTGTTTCCCTGTTAGAAGCTGTACGGTGGAACAAGTTTCTCTCTGCGAGAACAGCACGCATAGTGCTCGCTTCTGTGTGCTTCTTTTCAGCGGTTTGCTCTCTGTGCAGCATATGTGCGGTTTCACCTCTTCTAGCCAGCCAATATGCTCCTGCAGCATTTCTCTGCTTCTATCAGTGATTTCTGAGCTGCTGATGCTTGGCTGTCTGTTTTCCATGTTTGCAACAAGTGCAGCACGTATGCTGCACCCTGCTTGCTCTGTTTCCCTGTTAAAAGCTGTGAGGTGGAACAAGTTTCTCTCTGCGAGAACAGCACGCATAGTGCTCGCTTCTGTGTGCTTCTTTTCAGCGGTTTGCTCTCTGTGCAGCATATGTGCTGTTTCACCTCTTCTAGCCAGCCAATATGCTCCTGCAGCATTTCTCTGCTTCTCTCAGTGATTTCTGAGCTGCTGATGCTAGGCTGTCTGTTTTCCATGTTTGCAACAAGTGCAGCACGTATGCTGCACCCTGCTTGCTCTGTTTCCCTGTTAGAAGCAGTACGGTGGAACAAGTTTCTCTCTGCGAGAACAACACGCATAGTGCTCGCTTCTGTGTGCTTCTTTTCAGCGGTTTGCTCTCTGTGCAGCATATGTGCGGTTTCACCTCTTCTAGCCAGCCAATATGCTCCTGCAGCATTTCTCTGCTTCTATCAGTGATTTCTGAGCTGCTGATGCTAGGCTGTCTGTTTTCCATGTTTGCAACAAGTGCAGCAAGTATGCTGCACCCTGCTTGCTCTGTTTCCCTGTTAGAAGCTGTACGGTGGAACAAGTTTCTCTCTGCGAGAACAGCACGCATAGTGCTCGCTTCTGTGTGCTTCTTTTCAGCGGTTTGCTCTCTGTGCAGCATATGTGCGGTTTCACCTCTTCTAGCCAGCCAATATGCTCCTGCAGCATTTCTCTGCTTCTCTCAGTGATTTCTGAGCTGCTGATGCTAGGCTGTCTGTTTTCCATGTTTGCAACAAGTGCAGCACGTATGCTGCACCCTGCTTGCTCTGTTTCCCTGTTAGAAGCTGTGAGGTGGAACAAGTTTCTCTCTGCGAGAACAGCACGCATAGTGCTCGCTTCTGTGTGCTTCTTTTCAGCGGTTTGCTCTCTGTGCAGTATATGTGCGGTTTCACCTCTTCTAGCCAGCCAATATGCTCCTGCAGCATTTCTCTGCTTCTATCAGTGATTTCTGAGCTGCTGATGCTAGGCTGTCTCTTTTCCATGTTTGCAACAAGTGCAGCACGTATGCTGCACCCTGCTTGCTCTGTTTCCCTGTTAGAAGCTGTGAGGTGGAACAAGTTTCTCTCTGCGAGAACAGCATGCATAGTGCTCGCTTCTGTGTGCTTCTTTTCAGCGGTTTGCTCTCTGTGCAGCATATGTGCGGTTTCACCTCTTCTAGCCAGCCAATATGCTCCTGCAGCATTTCTCTGCTTCTCTCAGTGATTTCTGAGCTGCTGATGCTAGGCTGTCTGTTTTCCATGTTTGCAACAAGTGCAGCACGTATGCTGCACCCTGCTTGCTCTGTTTCCCTGTTAGAAGCTGTGACGTGGAACAAGTTTCTCTCTGCGAGAACAGCACGCATAGTGCTCGCTTCTGTGTGCTTCTTTTCAGCGGTTTGCTCTCTGTGCAGCATATGTGCGGTTTCACCTCTTCTAGCCAGCCAATATGCTCCTGCAGCATTTCTCTGCTTCTATCAGTGATTTCTGAGCTGCTGATGCTAGGCTGTCTGTTTTCCATGTTTGCAACAAGTGCAGCACGTATGCTGCACCCTGCTTGCTCTGTTTCCCTGTTAGAAGCTGTGAGGTGGAACAAGTTTCTCTCTGCGAGAACAACACGCATAGTGCTCGCTTCTGTGTGCTTCTTTTCAGCGGTTTGCTCTCTGTGCAGCATATGTGCGGTTTCACCTCTTCTAGCCAGCCAATATGCTCCTGCAGCATTTCTCTGCTTCTATCAGTGATTTCTGAGCTGCTGATGCTAGGCTGTCTGTTTTCCATGTTTGCAACAAGTGCAGCACGTATGCTGCACCCTGCTTGCTCTGTTTCCCTGTTAGAAGCTGTGAGGTGGAACAAGTTGCTCTCTGCGAGAACAGCACGCATAGTGCTCGCTTCTGTGTGCTTCTTTTCAGCGGTTTGCTCTCTGTGCAGCATATGTGCGGTTTCACCTCTTCTAGCCAGCCAATATGCTCCTGCAGCATTTCTCTGCTTCTCTCAGTGATTCATGAGCTGCTGATGCTAGGCTGTCTGTTTTCCATGTTTGCAACAAGTGCAGCACGTATGCTGCACCCTGCTTGCTCTGTTTCCCTGTTAGAAGCTGTGAGGTGGAACAAGTTTCTCTCTGCGAGAACAACACGCATAGTGCTCGCTTCTGTGTGCTTCTTTTCAGCGGTTTGCTCTCTGTGCAGCATATGTGCGGTTTCACCTCTTCTAGCCAGCCAATATGCTCCTGCAGCATTTCTCTGCTTCTCTCAGTGATTTCTGAGCTGCTGATGCTAGGCTGTCTCTTTTCCATGTTTGCAACAAGTGCAGCACGTATGCTGCACCCTGCTTGCTCTGTTTCCCTGTTAGAAGCTGTGAGGTGGAACAAGTTGCTCTCTGCGAGAACAGCACGCATAGTGCTCGCTTCTGTGTGCTTCTTTTCAGCGGTTTGCTCTCTGTGCAGTATATGTGCGGTTTCACCTCTTCTAGCCAGCCAATATGCTCCTGCAGCATTTCTCTGCTTCTATCAGTGATTTCTGAGCTGCTGATGCTAGGCTGTCTCTTTTCCATGTTTGCAACAAGTGCAGCACGTATGCAGCACCCTGCTTGCTCTGTTTCCCTGTTAGAAGCTGTACGGTGGAACAAGTTTCTCTCTGCGAGAACAGCATGCATAGTGCTCGCTTCTGTGTGCTTCTTTTCAGCGGTTTGCTCTCTGTGCAGCATATGTGCGGTTTCACCTCTTCTAGCCAGCCAATATGCTCCTGCAGCATTTCTCTGCTTCTATCAGTGATTTCTGAGCTGCTGATGCTAGGCTGTCTCTTTTCCATGTTTGCAACAAGTGCAGCACGTATGCTGCACCCTGCTTGCTCTGTTTCCCTGTTAGAAGCTGTGAGGTGGAACAAGTTTCTCTCTGCGAGAACAGCATGCATAGTGCTCGCTTCTGTGTGCTTCTTTTCAGCGGTTTGCTCTCTGTGCAGCATATGTGCGGTTTCACCTCTTCTAGCCAGCCAATATGCTCCTGCAGCATTTCTCTGCTTCTCTCAGTGATTTCTGAGCTGCTGATGCTAGGCTGTCTGTTTTCCATGTTTGCAACAAGTGCAGCACGTATGCTGCACCCTGCTTGCTCTGTTTCCCTGTTAGAAGCTGTGAGGTGGAACAAGTTTCTCTCTGCGAGAACAGCACGCATAGTGCTCGCTTCTGTGTGCTTCTTTTCAGCGCTTTGCTCTCTGTGCAGCATATGTGCGGTTTCACCTCTTCTAGCCAGCCAATATGCTCCTGCAGCATTTCTCTGCTTCTCTCAGTGATTTCTGAGCTGCTGATGCTAGGCTGTCTGTTTTCCATGTTTGCAACAAGTGCAGCACGTATGCTGCACCCTGCTTGCTCTGTTTCCCTGTTAGAAGCTGTGACGTGGAACAAGTTTCTCTCTGCGAGAACAGCACGCATAGTGCTCGCTTCTGTGTGCTTCTTTTCAGCGGTTTGCTCTCTGTGCAGCATATGTGCGGTTTCACCTCTTCTAGCCAGCCAATATGCTCCTGCAGCATTTCTCTGCTTCTATCAGTGATTTCTGAGCTGCTGATGCTAGGCTGTCTGTTTTCCATGTTTGCAACAAGTGCAGCACGTATGCTGCACCCTGCTTGCTCTGTTTCCCTGTTAGAAGCTGTGAGGTGGAACAAGTTTCTCTCTGCGAGAACAACACGCATAGTGCTCGCTTCTGTGTGCTTCTTTTCAGCGGTTTGCTCTCTGTGCAGCATATGTGCGGTTTCACCTCTTCTAGCCAGCCAATATGCTCCTGCAGCATTTCTCTGCTTCTATCAGTGATTTCTGAGCTGCTGATGCTAGGCTGTCTGTTTTCCATGTTTGCAACAAGTGCAGCACGTATGCTGCACCCTGCTTGCTCTGTTTCCCTGTTAGAAGCTGTGAGGTGGAACAAGTTGCTCTCTGCGAGAACAGCACGCATAGTGCTCGCTTCTGTGTGCTTCTTTTCAGCGGTTTGCTCTCTGTGCAGCATATGTGCGGTTTCACCTCTTCTAGCCAGCCAATATGCTCCTGCAGCATTTCTCTGCTTCTCTCAGTGATTCATGAGCTGCTGATGCTAGGCTGTCTGTTTTCCATGTTTGCAACAAGTGCAGCACGTATGCTGCACCCTGCTTGCTCTGTTTCCCTGTTAGAAGCTGTGAGGTGGAACAAGTTTCTCTCTGCGAGAACAACACGCATAGTGCTCGCTTCTGTGTGCTTCTTTTCAGCGGTTTGCTCTCTGTGCAGCATATGTGCGGTTTCACCTCTTCTAGCCAGCCAATATGCTCCTGCAGCATTTCTCTGCTTCTATCAGTGATTTCTGAGCTGCTGATGCTAGGCTGTCTCTTTTCCATGTTTGCAACAAGTGCAGCACGTATGCTGCACCCTGCTTGCTCTGTTTCCCTGTTAGAAGCTGTGAGGTGGAACAAGTTGCTCTCTGCGAGAACAGCACGCATAGTGCTCGCTTCTGTGTGCTTCTTTTCAGCGGTTTGCTCTCTGTGCAGTATATGTGCGGTTTCACCTCTTCTAGCCAGCCAATATGCTCCTGCAGCATTTCTCTGCTTCTATCAGTGATTTCTGAGCTGCTGATGCTAGGCTGTCTCTTTTCCATGTTTGCAACAAGTGCAGCACGTATGCAGCACCCTGCTTGCTCTGTTTCCCTGTTAGAAGCTGTACGGTGGAACAAGTTTCTCTCTGCGAGAACAGCATGCATAGTGCTCGCTTCTGTGTGCTTCTTTTCAGCGGTTTGCTCTCTGTGCAGCATATGTGCGGTTTCACCTCTTCTAGCCAGCCAATATGCTCCTGCAGCATTTCTCTGCTTCTATCAGTGATTTCTGAGCTGCTGATGCTAGGCTGTCTCTTTTCCATGTTTGCAACAAGTGCAGCACGTATGCTGCACCCTGCTTGCTCTGTTTCCCTGTTAGAAGCTGTGAGGTGGAACAAGTTTCTCTCTGCGAGAACAGCATGCATAGTGCTCGCTTCTGTGTGCTTCTTTTCAGCGGTTTGCTCTCTGTGCAGCATATGTGCGGTTTCACCTCTTCTAGCCAGCCAATATGCTCCTGCAGCATTTCTCTGCTTCTCTCAGTGATTTCTGAGCTGCTGATGCTAGGCTGTCTGTTTTCCATGTTTGCAACAAGTGCAGCACGTATGCTGCACCCTGCTTGCTCTGTTTCCCTGTTAGAAGCTGTGAGGTGGAACAAGTTTCTCTCTGCGAGAACAGCACGCATAGTGCTCGCTTCTGTGTGCTTCTTTTCAGCGCTTTGCTCTCTGTGCAGCATATGTGCGGTTTCACCTCTTCTAGCCAGCCAATATGCTCCTGCAGCATTTCTCTGCTTCTATCAGTGATTTCTGAGCTGCTGATGCTAGGCTGTCTGTTTTCCATGTTTGCAACAAGTGCAGCAAGTATGCTGCACCCTGCTTGCTCTGTTTCCCTGTTAGAAGCTGTACGGTGGAACAAGTTTCTCTCTGGGAGAACAGCACGCATAGTGCTCGCTTCTGTGTGCTTCTTTTCAGCGGTTTGCTCTCTGTGCAGCATATGTGCTGTTTCACCTCTTCTAGCCAGCCAATATGCTCCTGCAGCATTTCTCTGCTTCTATCAGTGATTTCTGAGCTGCTGATGCTAGGCTGTCTGTTTTCCATGTTTGCAACAAGTGCAGCACGTATGCTGCACCCTGCTTGCTCTGTTTCCCTGTTAGAAGCTGTACGGTGGAACAAGTTTCTCTCTGCGAGAACAGCACGCATAGTGCTCGCTTCTGTGTGCTTCTTTTCAGCGGTTTGCTCTCTGTGCAGCATATGTGCTGTTTCACCTCTTCTAGCCAGCCAATATGCTCCTGCAGCATTTCTCTGCTTCTCTCAGTGATTTCTGAGCTGCTGATGCTAGGCTGTCTGTTTTCCATGTTTGCAACAAGTGCAGCACGTATGCTGCACCCTGCTTGCTCTGTTTCCCTGCTAGAAGCAGTACGGTGGAACAAGTTTCTCTCTGCGAGAACAACACGCATAGTGCTCGCTTCTGTGTGCTTCTTTTCAGCGGTTTGCTCTCTGTGCAGCATATGTGCGGTTTCACCTCTTCTAGCCAGCCAATATGCTCCTGCAGCATTTCTCTGCTTCTATCAGTGATTTCTGAGCTGCTGATGCTAGGCTGTCTCTTTTCCATGTTTGCAACAAGTGCAGCACGTATGCTGCACCCTGCTTGCTCTGTTTCCCTGTTAGAAGCTGTGAGGTGGAACAAGTTTCTCTCTGCGAGAACAGCACGCATAGTGCTCGCTTCTGTGTGCTTCTTTTCAGCGGTTTGCTCTCTGTGCAGCATATGTGCGGTTTCACCTCTTCTAGCCAGCCAATATGCTCCTGCAGCATTTCTCTGCTTCTATCAGTGATTTCTGAGCTGCTGATGCTAGGCTGTCTGTTTTCCATGTTTGCAACAAGTGCAGCACGTATGCTGCACCCTGCTTGCTCTGTTTCCCTGTTAGAAGCTGTGAGGTGGAACAAGTTTCTCTCTGCGAGAACAGCACGCATAGTGCTCGCTTCTGTGTGCTTCTTTTCAGCGGTTTGCTCTCTGTGCAGCATATGTGCGGTTTCACCTCTTCTAGCCAGCCAATATGCTCCTGCAGCATTTCTCTGCTTCTCTCAGTGATTTCTGAGCTGCTGATGCTAGGCTGTCTGTTTTCCATGTTTGCAACAAGTGCAGCACGTATGCTGCACCCTGCTTGCTCTGTTTCCCTGCTAGAAGCTGTGAGGTGGAACAAGTTTCTCTCTGCGAGAACAACACGCATAGTGCTCGCTTCTGTGTGCTTCTTTTCAGCGGTTTGCTCTCTGTGCAGCATATGTGCGGTTTCACCTCTTCTAGCCAGCCAATATGCTCCTGCAGCATTTCTCTGCTTCTATCAGTGATTTCTGAGCTGCTGATGCTAGGCTGTCTGTTTTCCATGTTTGCAACAAGTGCAGCACGTATGCTGCACCCTGCTTGCTCTGTTTCCCTGTTAGAAGCTGTGAGGTGGAACAAGTTTCTCTCTGCGAGAACAGCACGCATAGTGCTCGCTTCTGTGTGCTTCTTTTCAGCGGTTTGCTCTCTGTGCAGCATATGTGCGGTTTCACCTCTTCTAGTCAGCCAATATGCTCCTGCAGCATTTCTCTGCTTCTATCAGTGATTTCTGAGCTGCTGATGCTAGGCTGTCTGTTTTCCATGTTTGCAACAAGTGCAGCACGTATGCTGCACCCTGCTTGCTCTGTTTCCCTGTTAGAAGCTGGAAAGTGGAACAAGTTGTTCTCTGCGAGAAGAGCACGCACCGTGTTACCTGTGTATGCTTCTTTTCAGCGGTTTGCTCTCTGCACAGCATATGTGGTGTTTCACCTCTTCTAGCAAGCCAATATGCTCCTGCAGCATTTCTCTGCTTCTATCAGTGATTTCTGAGCTGCTGATGCTAGGCTGTCTGTTTTCCATGTTTGCAACAAGTGCAGCACGTATGCTGCACTCTGCTTGCTCTGCTTCCCTGTTAGAAGATGTAAAGTGGACCAAGTTGTTCTCTGCGAGAACAGCACGCACGGTGCTCGCTTCTGTGTGCTTCTTTTCAGCGGTTTGATCTCTGCACAGCATATGTGCTGTTTCACTGCTTCTAGCCAGCCAATATGCTCCTGCAGCATTTCCCTACTTCTAGCAGTGATTTCTGAGCTGCTGATGCTAGGCTGTCTGTTTTCCATGTTTGCAACAAGTGCAGCACGTATGCTGCACCCTGCTTGCTCTGTTTCCCTGTTAGAAACTGTGAGGTGGAACAAGTTGCTCTCTGCGAGAACAGCACGCACGGTGCTCGCTTCTGTGTGCTTCTTTTCAGCGGTTTGCTCTCTGTGCAGCATATGTGCTGTTTCACCTCTTCTAGCCAGCCAATATGCTCCTGCAGCATTTCTCTGCTTCTATCAGTGATTTCTGAGCTGCTGATGCTAGGCTGTCTGTTTTCCATGTTTGCAACAAGTGCAGCACGTATGCTGCACCCTGCTTGCTCTGCTTCCCTGTTTGAAGCTGGAAAGTGGAACAAGTTTCTCTCTGCGAGAACAGCACGCATAGTGCTCGCTTCTGTGTGCTTCTTTTCAGCGCTTGGCTCTCTGTGCAGCATATGTGCTGTTTCACCTCTTCTAGCCAGTCAATATGCTCCTGCAGCATTTCTCTGCTTCTATCAGTGATTTCTGAGCTGCTGATGCTAGGCTGTCTGTTTTCCATGTTTGCAACAAGTGCAGCACGTATGCTGCACCCTGCTTGCTCTGTTTCCCTGTTAGAAGCTGGAAAGTGGAACAAGTTGCTCTCTGCGAGAACAGCATGCACGGTGCTCGCTTCTGTGTGCTTCTTTTCAGCGCTTTGCTCGCTGTGCAGCATATGTGCGGTTTCACCTCTTCTAGCCAGCCAATATGCTCCTGCAGCATTTCTCTGCTTCTAGCAGTGATTTCTGAGCTGCTGATGCTAGGCTGTCTGTTTTCCATGTTTGCAACAAGTGCAGCACGTATGCTGCACCCTGCTTGCTCTGTTTCCCTGTTAGAAGCTGTGAGGTGGAACAAGTTGCTCTCTGCGAGAACAGCACGCATAGTGCTCGCTTCTGTGTGCTTCTTTTCAGCGGTTTGCTCTCTGTGCAGCATATGTGCGGTTTCACCTCTTCTAGCCAGCCAATATGCTCCTGCAGCATTTCTCTGCTTCTATCAGTGATTTCTGAGCTGCTGATGCTAGGCTGTCTGTTTTCCATGTTTGCAACAAGTGCAGCACGTATGCTGCACCCTGCTTGCTCTGTTTCCCTGTTAGAAGCTGTGAGGTGGAACAAGTTTCTCTCTGCGAGAACAACACGCATAGTGCTCGCTTCTGTGTGCTTCTTTTCAGCGGTTTGCTCTCTGTGCAGCATATGTGCGGTTTCACCTCTTCTAGCCAGCCAATATGCTCCTGCAGCATTTCTCTGCTTCTATCAGTGATTTCTGAGCTGCTGATGCTAGGCTGTCTCTTTTCCATGTTTGCAACAAGTGCAGCACGTATGCTGCACCCTGCTTGCTCTGCTTCCCTGTTTGAAGCTGGAAAGTGGAACAAGTTGCTCTCTGCGAGAACAGCACGCACGGTGCTCGCTTCTGTGTGCTTCTTTTCAGCGCTTGGCTCTCTGTGCAGCATATGTGCGGTTTCACCTCTTCTAGTCAGCCAATATGCTCCTGCAGCATTTCTCTGCTTCTATCAGTGATTTCTGAGCTGCTGATGCTAGGCTGTCTGTTTTCCATGTTTGCAACAAGTGCAGCACGTATGCTGCACCCTGCTTGCTCTGTTTCCCTGTTAGAAGCTGTGAGGTGGAACAAGTTTCTCTCTGCGAGAACAGCACGCATAGTGCTCGCTTCTGTGTGCTTCTTTTCAGCGGTTTGCTCATTGTGCAGCATATGTGCGGTTTCACCTCTTCTAGCCAGCCAATATGCTCCTGCAGCATTTCTCTGCTTCTATCAGTGATTTCTGAGCTGCTGATGCTAGGCTGTCTGTTTTCCATGTTTGCAACAAGTGCAGCACGTATGCTGCACCCTGCTTGCTCTGTTTCCCTGTTAGAAGCTGCGAGGTGGAACAAGTTTCTCTCTGCGAGGACAGCACGCATAGTGCTCGCTTCTGTGTGCTTCTTTTCAGCGGTTTGCTCTCTGTGCAGCGTATGTGCGGTTTCACCTCTTCTAGCCAGCCAATATGCTCCTGCAGCATTTCTCTGCTTCTATCAGTGATTTCTGAGCTGTTGATGCTAGGCTGTCTGTTTTCCATGTTTGCAACAAGTGCAGCACGTATGCTGCACCCTGCTTGCTCTGTTTCCCTGTTAGAAGGTGTACGGTGGAACAAGTTTCTCTCTGCGAGAACAGCACGCATAGTGCTCGCTTCTGTGTGCTTCTTTTCAGCGGTTTGCTCTCTGTGCAGCATATGTGCGGTTTCACCTCTTCTAGCCAGCCAATATGCTCCTGCAGCATTTCTCTGCTTCTATCAGTGATTTCTGAGCTGCTGATGCTAGGCTGTCTGTTTTCCATGTTTGCAACAAGTGCAGCACGTATGCTGCACCCTGCTTGCTCTGTTTCCCTGTTAGAAGCTGTGAGGTGGAACAAGTTGCTCTCTGCGAGAACAGCACGCATAGTGCTCGCTTCTGTGTGCTTCTTTTCAGCGGTTTGCTCTCTGTGCAGCATATGTGCGGTTTCACCTCTTCTAGCCAGCCAATATGCTCCTGCAGCATTTCTCTGCTTCTATCAGTGATTTCTGAGCTGCTGATGCTAGGCTGTCTGTTTTCCATGTTTGCAACAAGTGCAGCACGTATGCTGCACCCTGCTTGCTCTGTTTCCCTGTTAGAAGCTGTGAGGTGGAACAAGTTTCTCTCTGCGAGAACAGCACGCATAGTGCTCGCTTCTGTGTGCTTCTTTTCAGCGGTTTGCTCTCTGTGCAGCATATGTGCGGTTTCACCTCTTCTAGCCAGCCAATATGCTCCTGCAGCATTTCTCTGCTTCTATCAGTGATTTCTGAGCTGCTGATGCTAGGCTGTCTGTTTTCCATGTTTGCAACAAGTGCAGCACGTATGCTGCACCCTGCTTGCTCTGTTTCCCTGTTAGAAGCTGCGAGGTGGAACAAGTTTCTCTCTGCGAGGACAGCACGCATAGTGCTCGCTTCTGTGTGCTTCTTTTCAGCGGTTTGCTCTCTGTGCAGCATATGTGCGGTTTCACCTCTTCTAGCCAGCCAATATGCTCCTGCAGCATTTCTCTGCTTCTATCAGTGATTTCTGAGCTGCTGATGCTAGGCTGTCTGTTTTCCATGTTTGCAACAAGTGCAGCACGTATGCTGCACCCTGCTTGCTCTGTTTCCCTGTTAGAAGCTGTGAGGTGGAACAAGTTTCTCTCTGCGAGAACAGCACGCATAGTGCTCGCTTCTGTGTGCTTCTTTTCAGCGGTTTGCTCTCTGTGCAGCATATGTGCGGTTTCACCTCTTCTAGCCAGCCAATATGCTCCTGCAGCATTTCTCTGCTTCTATCAGTGATTTCTGAGCTGCTGATGCTAGGCTGTCTGTTTTCCATGTTTGCAACAAGTGCAGCACGTATGCTGCACCCTGCTTGCTCTGTTTCCCTGTTAGAAGCTGCGAGGTGGAACAAGTTTCTCTCTGCGAGAACAGCACGCATAGTGCTCGCTTCTGTGTGCTTCTTTTCAGCGGTTTGCTCTCTGTGCAGCATATGTGCGGTTTCACCTCTTCTAGCCAGCCAATATGCTCCTGCAGCATTTCTCTGCTTCTATCAGTGATTTCTGAGCTGCTGATGCTAGGCTGTCTGTTTTCCATGTTTGCAACAAGTGCAGCACGTATGCTGCACCCTGCTTGCTCTGTTTCCCTGTTAGAAGCTGCGAGGTGGAACAAGTTTCTCTCTGCGAGGACAGCACGCATAGTGCTCGCTTCTGTGTGCTTCTTTTCAGCGGTTTGCTCTCTGTGCAGCGTATGTGCGGTTTCACCTCTTCTAGCCAGCCAATATGCTCCTGCAGCATTTCTCTGCTTCTATCAGTGATTTCTGAGCTGCTGATGCTAGGCTGTCTGTTTTCCATGTTTGCAACAAGTGCAGCACGTATGCTGCACCCTGCTTGCTCTGTTTCCCTGTTAGAAGCTGTGAGGTGGAACAAGTTGCTCTCTGCGAGAACAGCACGCATAGTGCTCGCTTCTGTGTGCTTCTTTTCAGCGGTTTGCTCTCTGTGCAGCATATGTGCTGTTTCACCTCTTCTAGCCAGCCAATATGCTCCTGCAGCATTTCTCTGCTTCTATCAGTGATTTCTGAGCTGCTGATGCTAGGCTGTCTGTTTTCCATGTTTGCAACAAGTGCAGCACGTATGCTGCACCCTGCTTGCTCTGTTTCCCTGTTAGAAGCTGTGAGGTGGAACAAGTTTCTCTCTGCGAGAACAGCACGCATAGTGCTCGCTTCTGTGTGCTTCTTTTCAGCGGTTTGCTCTCTGTGCAGCATATGTGCGGTTTCACCTCTTCTAGCCAGCCAATATGCTCCTGCAGCATTTCTCTGCTTCTCTCAGTGATTTCTGAGCTGCTGATGCTAGGCTGTCTGTTTTCCATGTTTGCAACAAGTGCAGCACGTATGCTGCACCCTGCTTGCTCTGTTTCCCTGTTAGAAGCTGTGAGGTGGAACAAGTTTCTCTCTGCGAGAACAACACGCATAGTGCTCGCTTCTGTGTGCTTCTTTTCAGCGGTTTGCTCTCTGTGCAGCATATGTGCGGTTTCACCTCTTCTAGCCAGCCAATATGCTCCTGCAGCATTTCTCTGCTTCTATCAGTGATTTCTGAGCTGCTGATGCTAGGCTGTCTCTTTTCCATGTTTGCAACAAGTGCAGCACGTATGCTGCACCCTGCTTGCTCTGTTTCCCTGTTAGAAGCTGTGAGGTGGAACAAGTTTCTCTCTGCGAGAACAGCATGCATAGTGCTCGCTTCTGTGTGCTTCTTTTCAGCGGTTTGCTCTCTGTGCAGCATATGTGCGGTTTCACCTCTTCTAGCCAGCCAATATGCTCCTGCAGCATTTCTCTGCTTCTATCAGTGATTTCTGAGCTGCTGATGCTAGGCTGTCTGTTTTCCATGTTTGCAACAAGTGCAGCACGTATGCTGCACCCTGCTTGCTCTGTTTCCCTGTTAGAAGCTGTGAGGTGGAACAAGTTTCTCTCTGCGAGAACAGCACGCATAGTGCTCGCTTCTGTGTGCTTCTTTTCAGCGGTTTGCTCTCTGTGCAGCATATGTGCGGTTTCACCTCTTCTAGCCAGCCAATATGCTCCTGCAGCATTTCTCTGCTTCTATCAGTGATTTCTGAGCTGCTGATGCTAGGCTGTCTGTTTTCCATGTTTGCAACAAGTGCAGCACGTATGCTGCACCCTGCTTGCTCTGTTTCCCTGTTAGAAGCTGTGAGGTGGAACAAGTTTCTCTCTGCGAGAACAGCACGCATAGTGCTCGCTTCTGTGTGCTTCTTATCAGCGGTTTGCTCTCTGTGCAGCATATGTGCGGTTTCACCTCTTCTAGCCAGCCAATATGCTCCTGCAGCATTTCTCTGCTTCTATCAGTGATTTCTGAGCTGCTGATGCTAGGCTGTCTGTTTTCCATGTTTGCAACAAGTGCAGCACGTATGCTGCACCCTGCTTGCTCTGTTTCCCTGTTAGAAGCTGTGAGGTGGAACAAGTTTCTCTCTGCGAGAACAGCACGCATAGTGCTCGCTTCTGTGTGCTTCTTTTCAGCGGTTTGCTCTCTGTGCAGCATATGTGCGGTTTCACCTCTTCTAGCCAGCCAATATGCTCCTGCAGCATTTCTCTGCTTCTATCAGTGATTTCTGAGCTGCTGATGCTAGGCTGTCTGTTTTCCATGTTTGCAACAAGTGCAGCACGTATGCTGCACCCTGCTTGCTCTGTTTCCCTGTTAGAAGCTGTGAGGTGGAACAAGTTTCTCTCTGCGAGAACAGCACGCATAGTGCTCGCTTCTGTGTGCTTCTTTTCAGCGGTTTGCTCTCTGTGCAGCATATGTGCGGTTTCACCTCTTCTAGACAGCCAATATGCTCCTGCAGCATTTCTCTGCTTCTCTCAGTGATTTCTGAGCTGCTGATGCTAGGCTGTCTGTTTTCCATGTTTGCAACAAGTGCAGCACGTATGCTGCACCCTGCTTGCTCTGTTTCCCTGTTAGAAGCTGTGAGGTAGAACAAGTTTCTCTCTGCGAGAACAGCACGCATAGTGCTCGCTTCTGTGTGCTTCTTTTCAGCGGTTTGCTCTCTGTGCAGCATATGTGCGGTTTCACCTCTTCTAGCCAGCCAATATGCTCCTGCAGCATTTCTCTGCTTCTATCAGTGATTTCTGAGCTGCTGATGCTAGGCTGTCTGTTTTCCATGTTTGCAACAAGTGCAGCACGTATGCTGCACCCTGCTTGCTCTGTTTCCCTGTTAGAAGCTGTACGGTGGAACAAGTTTCTCTCTGCGAGAACAGCATGCATAGTGCTCGCTTCTGTGTGCTTCTTTTCAGCGGTTTGCTCTCTGTGCAGCATATGTGCGGTTTCAGCTCTTCTAGCCAGCCAATATGCTCCTGCAGCATTTCTCTGCTTCTATCAGTGATTTCTGAGCTGCTGATGCTAGGCTGTCTGTTTTCCACGTTTGCAACAAGTGCAGCAAGTATGCTGCACCCTGCTTGCTCTGTTTCCCTGTTAGAAGCTGTACGGTGGAACAAGTTTCTCTCTGCGAGAACAGCACGCATAGTGCTCGCTTCTGTGTGCTTCTTTTCAGCGGTTTGCTCTCTGTGCAGCATATGTGCGGTTTCACCTCTTCTAGCCAGCCAATATGCTCCTGCAGCATTTCTCTGCTTCTATCAGTGATTTCTGAGCTGCTGATGCTTGGCTGTCTGTTTTCCATGTTTGCAACAAGTGCAGCACGTATGCTGCACCCTGCTTGCTCTGTTTCCCTGTTAAAAGCTGTGAGGTGGAACAAGTTTCTCTCTGCGAGAACAGCACGCATAGTGCTCGCTTCTGTGTGCTTCTTTTCAGCGGTTTGCTCTCTGTGCAGCATATGTGCTGTTTCACCTCTTCTAGCCAGCCAATATGCTCCTGCAGCATTTCTCTGCTTCTCTCAGTGATTTCTGAGCTGCTGATGCTAGGCTGTCTGTTTTCCATGTTTGCAACAAGTGCAGCACGTATGCTGCACCCTGCTTGCTCTGTTTCCCTGTTAGAAGCAGTACGGTGGAACAAGTTTCTCTCTGCGAGAACAACACGCATAGTGCTCGCTTCTGTGTGCTTCTTTTCAGCGGTTTGCTCTCTGTGCAGCATATGTGCGGTTTCACCTCTTCTAGCCAGCCAATATGCTCCTGCAGCATTTCTCTGCTTCTATCAGTGATTTCTGAGCTGCTGATGCTAGGCTGTCTGTTTTCCATGTTTGCAACAAGTGCAGCAAGTATGCTGCACCCTGCTTGCTCTGTTTCCCTGTTAGAAGCTGTACGGTGGAACAAGTTTCTCTCTGCGAGAACAGCACGCATAGTGCTCGCTTCTGTGTGCTTCTTTTCAGCGGTTTGCTCTCTGTGCAGCATATGTGCGGTTTCACCTCTTCTAGCCAGCCAATATGCTCCTGCAGCATTTCTCTGCTTCTCTCAGTGATTTCTGAGCTGCTGATGCTAGGCTGTCTGTTTTCCATGTTTGCAACAAGTGCAGCACGTATGCTGCACCCTGCTTGCTCTGTTTCCCTGTTAGAAGCTGTGAGGTGGAACAAGTTTCTCTCTGCGAGAACAGCACGCATAGTGCTCGCTTCTGTGTGCTTCTTTTCAGCGGTTTGCTCTCTGTGCAGTATATGTGCGGTTTCACCTCTTCTAGCCAGCCAATATGCTCCTGCAGCATTTCTCTGCTTCTATCAGTGATTTCTGAGCTGCTGATGCTAGGCTGTCTCTT
Source organism: Delichon dasypus (assembly GCA_037837765.1). NCBI lineage: Eukaryota > Metazoa > Chordata > Aves > Passeriformes > Hirundinidae > Delichon > Delichon dasypus. The sequence continues at coordinate 7,138 of JBBAXF010000185.1, read as the reverse complement.
TTCCATGTTTGCAACAAGTGCAGCACGTATGCTGCACCCTGCTTGCTCTGTTTCCCTGTTAGAAGCTGTGAGGTGGAACAAGTTTCTCTCTGCGAGAACAGCATGCATAGTGCTCGCTTCTGTGTGCTTCTTTTCAGCGGTTTGCTCTCTGTGCAGCATATGTGCGGTTTCACCTCTTCTAGCCAGCCAATATGCTCCTGCAGCATTTCTCTGCTTCTCTCAGTGATTTCTGAGCTGCTGATGCTAGGCTGTCTGTTTTCCATGTTTGCAACAAGTGCAGCACGTATGCTGCACCCTGCTTGCTCTGTTTCCCTGTTAGAAGCTGTGAGGTGGAACAAGTTTCTCTCTGCGAGAACAACACGCATAGTGCTCGCTTCTGTGTGCTTCTTTTCAGCGGTTTGCTCTCTGTGCAGCATATGTGCTGTTTCACCTCTTCTAGCCAGCCAATATGCTCCTGCAGCATTTCTCTGCTTCTATCAGTGATTTCTGAGCTGCTGATGCTAGGCTGTCTGTTTTCCATGTTTGCAACAAGTGCAGCACGTATGCTGCACCCTGCTTGCTCTGTTTCCCTGTTAGAAGCTGTGAGGTGGAACAAGTTTCTCTCTGCGAGAACAGCACGCATAGTGCTCGCTTCTGTGTGCTTCTTTTCAGCGGTTTGCTCTCTGTGCAGCATATGTGCTGTTTCACCTCTTCTAGCCAGCCAATATGCTCCTGCAGCATTTCTCTGCTTCTCTCAGTGATTTCTGAGCTGCTGATGCTAGGCTGTCTGTTTTCCATGTTTGCAACAAGTGCAGCACGTATGCTGCACCCTGCTTGCTCTGTTTCCCTGCTAGAAGCAGTACAGTGGAACAAGTTTCTCTCTGCGAGAACAACACGCATAGTGCTCGCTTCTGTGTGCCTCTTTTCAGCGGTTTGCTCTCTGTGCAGCATATGTGCGGTTTCACCTCTTCTAGCCAGCCAATATGCTCCTGCAGCATTTCTCTGCTTCTCTCAGTGATTTCTGAGCTGCTGATGCTAGGCTGTCTGTTTTCCATGTTTGCAACAAGTGCAGCACGTATGCTGCACCCTGCTTGCTCTGTTTCCCTGTTAGAAGCTGTGACGTGGAACAAGTTTCTCTCTGCGAGAACAGCACGCATAGTGCTCGCTTCTGTGTGCTTCTTTTCAGCGGTTTGCTCTCTGTGCAGCATATGTGCGGTTTCACCTCTTCTAGCCAGCCAATATGCTCCTGCAGCATTTCTCTGCTTCTATCAGTGATTTCTGAGCTGCTGATGCTAGGCTGTCTGTTTTCCATGTTTGCAACAAGTGCAGCACGTATGCTGCACCCTGCTTGCTCTGTTTCCCTGTTAGAAGCTGTGAGGTGGAACAAGTTTCTCTCTGCGAGAACAACACGCATAGTGCTCGCTTCTGTGTGCTTCTTTTCAGCGGTTTGCTCTCTGTGCAGCATATGTGCGGTTTCACCTCTTCTAGCCAGCCAATATGCTCCTGCAGCATTTCTCTGCTTCTCTCAGTGATTTCTGAGCTGCTGATGCTAGGCTGTCTGTTTTCCATGTTTGCAACAAGTGCAGCACGTATGCTGCACCCTGCTTGCTCTGTTTCCCTGTTAGAAGCTGTGAGGTGGAACAAGTTGCTCTCTGCGAGAACAGCACGCATAGTGCTCGCTTCTGTGTGCTTCTTTTCAGCGGTTTGCTCTCTGTGCAGCATATGTGCGGTTTCACCTCTTCTAGCCAGCCAATATGCTCCTGCAGCATTTCTCTGCTTCTCTCAGTGATTCATGAGCTGCTGATGCTAGGCTGTCTGTTTTCCATGTTTGCAACAAGTGCAGCACGTATGCTGCACCCTGCTTGCTCTGTTTCCCTGTTAGAAGCTGTGAGGTGGAACAAGTTTCTCTCTGCGAGAACAACACGCATAGTGCTCGCTTCTGTGTGCTTCTTTTCAGCGGTTTGCTCTCTGTGCAGCATATGTGCGGTTTCACCTCTTCTAGCCAGCCAATATGCTCCTGCAGCATTTCTCTGCTTCTATCAGTGATTTCTGAGCTGCTGATGCTAGGCTGTCTCTTTTCCATGTTTGCAACAAGTGCAGCACGTATGCTGCACCCTGCTTGCTCTGTTTCCCTGTTAGAAGCTGTGAGGTGGAACAAGTTGCTCTCTGCGAGAACAGCACGCACGGTGCTCGCTTCTGTGTGCTTCTTTTCAGCGGTTTGCTCTCTGTGCAGCATATGTGCTGTTTCACCTCTTCTAGCCAGCCAATATGCTCCTGCAGCATTTCTCTGCTTCTATCAGTGATTTCTGAGCTGCTGATGCTAGGCTGTCTGTTTTCCATGTTTGCAACAAGTGCAGCACGTATGCTGCACCCTGCTTGCTCTGCTTCCCTGTTTGAAGCTGGAAAGTGGAACAAGTTTCTCTCTGCGAGAACAGCACGCATAGTGCTCGCTTCTGTGTGCTTCTTTTCAGCGCTTGGCTCTCTGTGCAGCATATGTGCTGTTTCACCTCTTCTAGCCAGTCAATATGCTCCTGCAGCATTTCTCTGCTTCTATCAGTGATTTCTGAGCTGCTGATGCTAGGCTGTCTGTTTTCCATGTTTGCAACAAGTGCAGCACGTATGCTGCACCCTGCTTGCTCTGTTTCCCTGTTAGAAGCTGGAAAGTGGAACAAGTTGCTCTCTGCGAGAACAGCATGCACGGTGCTCGCTTCTGTGTGCTTCTTTTCAGCGCTTTGCTCGCTGTGCAGCATATGTGCTGTTTCACCTCTTCTAGCCAGCCAATATGCTCCTGCAGCATTTCTCTGCTTCTAGCAGTGATTTCTGAGCTGCTGATGCTAGGCTGTCTGTTTTCCATGTTTGCAACAAGTGCAGCACGTATGCTGCACCCTGCTTGCTCTGTTTCCCTGTTAGAAGCTGTGAGGTGGAACAAGTTGCTCTCTGCGAGAACAGCACGCATAGTGCTCGCTTCTGTGTGCTTCTTTTCAGCGGTTTGCTCTCTGTGCAGCATATGTGCGGTTTCACCTCTTCTAGCCAGCCAATATGCTCCTGCAGCATTTCTCTGCTTCTATCAGTGATTTCTGAGCTGCTGATGCTAGGCTGTCTGTTTTCCATGTTTGCAACAAGTGCAGCACGTATGCTGCACCCTGCTTGCTCTGTTTCCCTGTTAGAAGCTGTGAGGTGGAACAAGTTTCTCTCTGCGAGAACAACACGCATAGTGCTCGCTTCTGTGTGCTTCTTTTCAGCGGTTTGCTCTCTGTGCAGCATATGTGCGGTTTCACCTCTTCTAGCCAGCCAATATGCTCCTGCAGCATTTCTCTGCTTCTATCAGTGATTTCTGAGCTGCTGATGCTAGGCTGTCTGTTTTCCATGTTTGCAACAAGTGCAGCACGTATGCTGCACCCTGCTTGCTCTGCTTCCCTGTTTGAAGCTGGAAAGTGGAACAAGTTGCTCTCTGCGAGAACAGCACGCACGGTGCTCGCTTCTGTGTGCTTCTTTTCAGCGCTTGGCTCTCTGTGCAGCATATGTGCGGTTTCACCTCTTCTAGCCAGCCAATATGCTCCTGCAGCATTTCTCTGCTTCTCTCAGTGATTTCTGAGCTGCTGATGCTAGGCTGTCTGTTTTCCATGTTTGCAACAAGTGCAGCACGTATGCTGCACCCTGCTTGCTCTGTTTCCCTGTTAGAAGCTGTGAGGTGGAACAAGTTTCTCTCTGCGAGAACAGCACGCATAGTGCTCGCTTCTGTGTGCTTCTTTTCAGCGGTTTGCTCATTGTGCAGCATATGTGCGGTTTCACCTCTTCTAGCCAGCCAATATGCTCCTGCAGCATTTCTCTGCTTCTATCAGTGATTTCTGAGCTGCTGATGCTAGGCTGTCTGTTTTCCATGTTTGCAACAAGTGCAGCACGTATGCTGCACCCTGCTTGCTCTGTTTCCCTGTTAGAAGCTGCGAGGTGGAACAAGTTTCTCTCTGCGAGGACAGCACGCATAGTGCTCGCTTCTGTGTGCTTCTTTTCAGCGGTTTGCTCTCTGTGCAGCGTATGTGCGGTTTCACCTCTTCTAGCCAGCCAATATGCTCCTGCAGCATTTCTCTGCTTCTATCAGTGATTTCTGAGCTGTTGATGCTAGGCTGTCTGTTTTCCATGTTTGCAACAAGTGCAGCACGTATGCTGCACCCTGCTTGCTCTGTTTCCCTGTTAGAAGGTGTACGGTGGAACAAGTTTCTCTCTGCGAGAACAGCACGCATAGTGCTCGCTTCTGTGTGCTTCTTTTCAGCGGTTTGCTCTCTGTGCAGCATATGTGCGGTTTCACCTCTTCTAGCCAGCCAATATGCTCCTGCAGCATTTCTCTGCTTCTATCAGTGATTTCTGAGCTGCTGATGCTAGGCTGTCTGTTTTCCATGTTTGCAACAAGTGCAGCACGTATGCTGCACCCTGCTTGCTCTGTTTCCCTGTTAGAAGCTGTGAGGTGGAACAAGTTGCTCTCTGCGAGAACAGCACGCATAGTGCTCGCTTCTGTGTGCTTCTTTTCAGCGGTTTGCTCTCTGTGCAGCATATGTGCGGTTTCACCTCTTCTAGCCAGCCAATATGCTCCTGCAGCATTTCTCTGCTTCTATCAGTGATTTCTGAGCTGCTGATGCTAGGCTGTCTGTTTTCCATGTTTGCAACAAGTGCAGCACGTATGCTGCACCCTGCTTGCTCTGTTTCCCTGTTAGAAGCTGTGAGGTGGAACAAGTTTCTCTCTGCGAGAACAGCACGCATAGTGCTCGCTTCTGTGTGCTTCTTTTCAGCGGTTTGCTCTCTGTGCAGCATATGTGCGGTTTCACCTCTTCTAGCCAGCCAATATGCTCCTGCAGCATTTCTCTGCTTCTATCAGTGATTTCTGAGCTGCTGATGCTAGGCTGTCTGTTTTCCATGTTTGCAACAAGTGCAGCACGTATGCTGCACCCTGCTTGCTCTGTTTCCCTGTTAGAAGCTGTGAGGTGGAACAAGTTTCTCTCTGCGAGGACAGCACGCATAGTGCTCGCTTCTGTGTGCTTCTTTTCAGCGGTTTGCTCTCTGTGCAGCATATGTGCGGTTTCACCTCTTCTAGCCAGCCAATATGCTCCTGCAGCATTTCTCTGCTTCTATCAGTGATTTCTGAGCTGCTGATGCTAGGCTGTCTGTTTTCCATGTTTGCAACAAGTGCAGCACGTATGCTGCACCCTGCTTGCTCTGTTTCCCTGTTAGAAGCTGCGAGGTGGAACAAGTTTCTCTCTGCGAGAACAGCACGCATAGTGCTCGCTTCTGTGTGCTTCTTTTCAGCGGTTTGCTCTCTGTGCAGCATATGTGCGGTTTCACCTCTTCTAGCCAGCCAATATGCTCCTGCAGCATTTCTCTGCTTCTATCAGTGATTTCTGAGCTGCTGATGCTAGGCTGTCTGTTTTCCATGTTTGCAACAAGTGCAGCACGTATGCTGCACCCTGCTTGCTCTGTTTCCCTGTTAGAAGCTGCGAGGTGGAACAAGTTTCTCTCTGCGAGAACAGCACGCATAGTGCTCGCTTCTGTGTGCTTCTTTTCAGCGGTTTGCTCTCTGTGCAGCATATGTGCGGTTTCACCTCTTCTAGCCAGCCAATATGCTCCTGCAGCATTTCTCTGCTTCTATCAGTGATTTCTGAGCTGCTGATGCTAGGCTGTCTGTTTTCCATGTTTGCAACAAGTGCAGCACGTATGCTGCACCCTGCTTGCTCTGTTTCCCTGTTAGAAGCTGCGAGGTGGAACAAGTTTCTCTCTGCGAGGAACAGCACGCATAGTGCTCGCTTCTGTGTGCTTCTTTTCAGCGGTTTGCTCTCTGTGCAGCATATGTGCGGTTTCACCTCTTCTAGCCAGCCAATATGCTCCTGCAGCATTTCTCTGCTTCTATCAGTGATTTCTGAGCTGCTGATGCTAGGCTGTCTGTTTTCCATGTTTGCAACAAGTGCAGCACGTATGCTGCACCCTGCTTGCTCTGTTTCCCTGTTAGAAGCTGTGAGGTGGAACAAGTTTCTCTCTGCGAGAACAGCACGCATAGTGCTCGCTTCTGTGTGCTTCTTTTCAGCGGTTTGCTCTCTGTGCAGCATATGTGCGGTTTCACCTCTTCTAGCCAGCCAATATGCTCCTGCAGCATTTCTCTGCTTCTATCAGTGATTTCTGAGCTGCTGATGCTAGGCTGTCTGTTTTCCATGTTTGCAACAAGTGCAGCACGTATGCTGCACCCTGCTTGCTCTGTTTCCCTGTTAGAAGCTGTGAGGTGGAACAAGTTTCTCTCTGCGAGAACAGCACGCATAGTGCTCGCTTCTGTGTGCTTCTTTTCAGCGGTTTGCTCTCTGTGCAGCATATGTGCGGTTTCACCTCTTCTAGCCAGCCAATATGCTCCTGCAGCATTTCTCTGCTTCTATCAGTGATTTCTGAGCTGCTGATGCTAGGCTGTCTGTTTTCCATGTTTGCAACAAGTGCAGCACGTATGCTGCACCCTGCTTGCTCTGTTTCCCTGTTAGAAGCTGTGAGGTGGAACAAGTTTCTCTCTGCGAGAACAGCACGCATAGTGCTCGCTTCTGTGTGCTTCTTTTCAGCGGTTTGCTCTCTGTGCAGCATATGTGCGGTTTCACCTCTTCTAGCCAGCCAATATGCTCCTGCAGCATTTCTCTGCTTCTATCAGTGATTTCTGAGCTGCTGATGCTAGGCTGTCTGTTTTCCATGTTTGCAACAAGTGCAGCACGTATGCTGCACCCTGCTTGCTCTGTTTCCCTGTTAGAAGCTGTGAGGTGGAACAAGTTTCTCTCTGCGAGAACAGCACGCATAGTGCTCGCTTCTGTGTGCTTCTTTTCAGCGGTTTGCTCTCTGTGCAGCATATGTGCGGTTTCACCTCTTCTAGCCAGCCAATATGCTCCTGCAGCATTTCTCTGCTTCTATCAGTGATTTCTGAGCTGCTGATGCTAGGCTGTCTGTTTTCCATGTTTGCAACAAGTGCAGCACGTATGCTGCACCCTGCTTGCTCTGTTTCCCTGTTAGAAGCTGTGAGGTGGAACAAGTTTCTCTCTGCGAGAACAGCACGCATAGTGCTCGCTTCTGTGTGCTTCTTTTCAGCGGTTTGCTCTCTGTGCAGCATATGTGCGGTTTCACCTCTTCTAGCCAGCCAATATGCTCT
>JBBAXF010000184.1:0-60000 GCA_037837765.1 Delichon dasypus | reverse complement strand
TTCCTATGGGTCTCTATGGATTCAGGGGTCCCTGTGGGGTCCCTGTGGGGTTCCTATGGGGTCCCTGTGGGGTTCCTGTGGGTCCGGGGCTCACTCTGGGTGCCCCCCGTGCCTCCCAGGCTGCGGTTCCTGCTGGGGGGTCCCTATGGGTTTCAGTGGATTCAGGGGTCCCTATGGATTCAGGGGTCCCTGTGGGGTCCCTGTGGGGTTCCTATGGGGTCCCTGTGGGGTTCCTATGGGGTCCCTGCGGGGTCCCCGTGGGTCCGGGGCTCACTCCGGGTGCCCCCCGTGCCCCCCAGGCTGCGGTTCCTGCTGGGGGGTTCCTATGGGGTTTCTATGGGGTTCCTATGGGTTCCAGTGGATTCAGGGGTCCCTATGGATTCAGGGGTTCCTATGGGGTTCCTATGCGGTTTCTATGGGTCCCTATGGATTCAGGGGTTCCTATGGGGTTTCTATGGGTTTCTGTGGTTCCAGGGGTCCCTATGGGGTTCCTATGGGGTTTCTATGGGTCCCTATGGATTCAGGGGTCCCTGCGGGGTCCCTATGGGGTCCCGTGGGTCCGGGGCTCACTCGGTGCCCCCCGTGCCCCCCAGGCTGCGGTTCCTGCTGGGGGGCCGGCACGGCGAGTTCCGTTTCGTGCCCCCTCCCGGCTACGCTCCGTGCGCCGAGGCGCTGCTGCCCCGCGAGCGGCTGCGCCTGGAGCCGCTGACCGCGTACCGGGGCTCGGCCCCGCCCGGGGCCCGCAGCCTGCTGGGGCCCACCCGCGCCCTGCCCCACACCGCCTTCACCCCCTGCCCCGTGGACACCTGCCAGGTGCGCCGGGCGCCGGGAGAGAGGGCGGGAGAGGGCTGGGGGTGGATGGGGGGCAGGAGAGGGGTTGGGATGGATGGGGGGCTGGAGAGGGGATGGATGGGGGGCTGGAGAGGGGTTGGGGGGATGGATGGGGGGCTGGAGAGGGGATGGATGGGGGGCTGGAGAGGGGATGGGATGGATGGAGAGAGGGGTTGGGATGGATGGGGGGCTGGAGAGGGGTTGGGGGATGGAGAGAGGGCTGGGGGGTCAGGAGAAGGCTGGGAGAGGGGTTGGGGGGATGGAGAGAGGGTCGGGAGAGGGGTTGGGGATGGATGGGGGGCTGGAGAGGGGATGGATGGGGGGCAGGAGAGGGTTGGGATGGATGGAGAGAGGGGTTGGGATGGATGGGGGGCTGGAGAGGGGATGGATGGGGGGCTGGAGAGGGGATGGATGGATGGGGGGCAGGAGAGGGGATGGGGATGGATGGGGGGCTGGAGAGGGCTGGGGATGGATGGGGGGCTGGAGAGGGGTTGGGATGGATGGGGGGCAGGAGAGGGGTTGGGGATGGATGGGGGGCAGGAGAGGGGTTGGGGGATGGATGGGGGGCTGGAGAGGGGTTGGGGATGGATGGGGGGCTGGAGAGGGGTTGGGGGGATGGAGAGAGGGGTTGGGATGGATGGGGGGCAGGAGAGGGGTTGGGATGGATGGGGGGCAGGAGAGGGCTGGGGGTGGATGGGGGGCAGGAGAGGGGTTGGGATGGATGGGGGGCAGGAGAGGGGATGGATGGGGGGCTGGAGAGGGGTTGGGGGGATGGATGGGGGGCTGGAGAGGGGTTGGGATGGATGGGGGGCAGGAGAGGGCTGGGGGTGGATGGGGGGCAGGAGAGGGGATGGATGGGGGGCAGGAGAGGGGTTGGGGGGATGGATGGGGGGCTGGAGAGGGGTTGGGGGATGGATGGGGGGCTGGAGAGGGGTTGGGATGGATGGGGGGCTGGAGAGGGTTTGGGGGGATGGAGAGAGGGTCGGGAGAGGGGTTGGGGGGATTGGGACAGAGTTTTGGGGGGCTGGAAGGGGGTTTGGGGGTGTTTTGGGGTTTGAGGTGGGATTGTGGGGGTCGGCTGAGGTTTTTTGGGGTTTGGGGCACACGGAGGGGAGAACAGGAGGATTGGGATGTGGTTTGGAGGGGTGGAGGGGGTTTGGAGGGAGCAGAGGGGGAATTTGGGGGATCCTGGGGTGCTTGAAGGGGAATTTGGGGCTGATTGAAGAGACTGGAAAAGGATTTGGGGCGTGAAGGGGTTTTGGGGGTCCAACGCCCCCTTTTCCCCACCCCAGATCGTGCTGCCCCCACACCTGGAGCGCATCCGGGAGAAGCTGGCGGAGAACATCCACGAGCTCTGGGCCCTGACCCGCATCGAGCAGGGCTGGACCTACGGGCCCGTGAGTGGGGGACCCCAAAATCCTCCTGGGAACCCCAGAATCCTCCTGGGAACCCCAGAATCCTCCTGGGAACCCCAAACAACCCACAGAAAAACCCCAAACCCACCCTGAGCTCTGACCCACATCGAGCAGGGCTGGACCTACGGACCTGTGAGTGGGGGTCCCCAAACCCCCCAGCGTCCCCAAATCCCCACTTTGGGTTCCTCTGGAGGGGTCCCCAGGTCGAGATCCCATTTTGGGGCTCCCAAAATTTGGGTTGCTTCTGTTTGGGACCTATTTTTTGGGGGGTTGCCCCTATTTGGGACCCTTTTTTGGGGGTTCCCCAGGGTTTGGGTGCTTTGAGGAGATCCCTGGCTACAGTGGGGCTCTTTTGGAGCACCCCCAGGGTCGGGTCCCTTTTTGGGGGGTCCCTGGCTGGGGAGGGGGTCCCGAGGGGGGGTCCCCGTGCCCAGGATGTGTTTTTGGGGTGCCCCAGGTCCGGGATGACGTGCAGCGCCTGCACCCCTGTTTGCTGAGCTTCCACAGCCTCCCCGAGCCCGAGCGCGGCTACAACCTCCAGATGTCGGGGGAGACCCTCAAGTAAGGGGGGGACGGGGGAATTTGGGGGTCCCCCCTTCCTTGGGGCTGTCCCTGAGACCCCCTGGAAAGGGGCGGTGGGTTTGGGGGAGGAACTTTTGGGGTATCACCCCAAAATGGAGCAGGTTTGGGGTCCCCTCTGAGCCTGGGGATGGTTTTGGGGGTCCCCCCCTCATCCTGAGCCCCCCTGGAATGGGGGGTGCTGGGTTTGGGGGGCTGTGAGGGGTCCGAGGTTTTGGGGGTGCTGATTTTGGGGTGTCCCCAGGACGCTGCTGGCCCTGGGCTGCCACGTGGGGATGGCGGACGAGAAAGCTGAGGAGAACCTGAAGAAGATCAAACTGCCCAAAACGTGGGTCTGGGGGGGCTGGAGGGGCGGGGACCCCAGTTTGGGGGTGTCTGTAGGGGTCCCAGTTTGGGACTGGGGCTCTCTGTAGGGCAGTTCCAGTTTGAGGTCCCAGTTTGGGGGACATCCCAGTCTGGGAGGTTCCAGTTTTGGGGTCCTGGAGGAGCTTCTGGGGGGTCCTTACAGGGGTCCCCATGGGTGGGGGGTCCCTCAGGTGTGTCCCACCCGTGTCCAGCAGGTGAAGGTGGCGTTGGGGTGTCCCAGTTTGGGCTGGGATGTCCCAGTTTGAACTGGGGTGTCCCAGTTTGGGTTGGGGTGTCCCAGTTTGGGTTGGGGTGTCCCAGTTTGGGCTGGGATGTCCCAGTTTGGGCTGGGGTGTCCCAGTTTGAGCTGGGGTGTCCCAGTTTGGAGACTGAGGAGGTTCTGGGGGTTCCCTGTTGGGGTCCCCGTGGGTGGGGGCAGTTCTGGGTGCCCCGTGGGTGGGGGCAGTTCTGGGTGCCCCGTGGGGGTCCGTGGGTGCCCCGGGGGGTCCCTGGGGGTCCCACAGGTGCCCCCCGCCCCAGGTACACCATGTCCAACGGGTACAAGCCGGCGCCGCTGGACCTGTCGCACGTGCGCCTGACGCCGGCCCAGCTGACCCTGGTCGATCGCCTGGCCGAGAACGGCCACAACGTCTGGGCTCGGGACAGGGTCCAGCAGGGCTGGACCTACAGCACCATCCAGGTGGGGACCCCCGGGGGACCCCACAGAGCCCGCCGAGAGACCCCCGCCCACCCCTGAGACCCACAGACCCTGCTGAGAGACCCACAGAGCCCGCCGAGAGACCCCCGCCCACCCCTGAGACCCACAGACCCCACTGAGAGACCCACAGACCCCACCGAGAGACCCACAGACCCTGCTGAGACCCACAGACCCTGCCGAGAGACCCCCGCCCAGCCCTGAGACCCACAGACCCCGCCGAGAGACCCACAGACCCCACCGAGAGACCCACAGACCCTGCTGAGACCCACAGACCCTGCCGAGAGACCCCCGCCCAGCCCTGAGACCCACACCGAGAGACCCCCGCCCACCCCTGAGACCCACAGACCCCGCCGAGAGACCCCCGCCCAGCCCTGAGACCCACAGACCCCGCCGAGAGACCCACAGACCCTGCTGAGAGACCCACAGACCCTGCTGAGGGACCCACACCCACCCCTGAGCCCCCAGACCTTCCCATGGACACCCCAAAACCCCTCCTTGTCCCCATGGTGTCACCGCTCTGTGTCCCCATGGCTGTGTCCCCACACCTGTGGGGGTGTTCCCGTGTCCCTGACCCCCGTGTCCCCGGTGTCCCTGGTGTCCCTGTGTCCCTGACCCCGGTGTCCCCGGTGTCCCCGTGTCCCGGTGTCCCCGTGTCCCCGGTGTCCCCGGTGTCCCCGTGTCCCTGACCCCGGTGTCCCTGACCCCGGTGTCCCTGGTGTCCCCGTGTCCCCGGTGTCCCCAGTGTCCCCGTGTCCCTGACCCCGGTGTCCCCGGTGTCCCCAGGACATCAAGAACAAGCGGAACCCGCGGCTGGTCCCCTACAACCTTCTGGACGAGGGCACCAAGGCCACCAACCGCGAGAGCCTCTGCCAGGCCGTGCGGACCCTGCTGGGCTACGGCTACAACATCGAGCCCCCCGACCAGGACTCGCGTGAGTGGCGCCGGGGCGGCGCTTTGGGGGCGTCTGGGGACATCTGGGGACGTCTGGGGACATCTGGGGACGTCTGGGGACGTCTGGGAAGGGTTTGGAGGGTCCCCGACCCAGGGAGCAGGGGGCTCGGGGGCACTTCTGGGTTTCCAGGCTCGGTTTTGGGGTTCTGTGTCCTGTTTTTGGGGTTCCATGTCCCCTTTTTGGGGTGCTGACCCCCGCTGTCCCCAGCCTCGCAGGGTGCCGTTTTTGGGGGTCTCTGGGTGCTGTTCCTGGGGCTCTCTGGGTGCTGTTTTTGGGGCTCTCTGGGTGCTGTTCCTGGGGCTCTCTGGGTGCTGTTTTTGGGGTTTTTTCTCCCGTTTCTGGGGTGCTGACCCCCGCTGTCCCCAGCCTCGCAGGGTGCTGTTCCTGGGGCTCTCTGGGTGCTGTTCCCGGGGGTCTCTGGGTGCCATTTTTGGGGCTCTCTGGGTGCCGTTTTTGGGGCTCTCTGGGTGCCGTTTTTGGGGTTTTTTCTCCCGTTTCTGGGGTGCTGACCCCCGCTGTCCCCAGCCTCGCAGGGTGCTGTTCCTGGGGCTCTCTGGATGCTGTTCCTGGGGGTCTCTGTGTGCTGTTCCTGGGGCTCTCTGGGTGCCGTTTTTGGGGCTCTCTGGGTGCCGTTTTTGGGGTTTTTTCTCCCGTTTCTGGGGTGCTGACCCCCGCTGTCCCCAGCCTCGCAGGGTGCTGTTCCCGGGGGTCCCCGTGCCCCCCGGCCGCGGCTGTTCCGTGCGGAGCGGGGCTCGGCCGTGCGCTCGGGGAAGTGGTACTTCGAGTTCGAGGCCGTGACCCCCGGGGAGATGCGCGTGGGGTGGGCACGGCCCGGGCTGCGCCCCGACACCGAGCTGGGCGCCGACGACATGGCCTTCGTCTTCAACGGGCACCGGGTGAGACACGGGGACACCTGGGGACATGTGGGGACACCTGGGGACACCTGGGGACACTCGGGGACACCTGGGGACACACGGGGACACCTGGGGACACTTGGGGACATGTGGGGACACCTGGGGACATGTGGGGACATGTGGGGACACCTGGGGACACAGAGGGACACTTGGGGACACAGAGGGACACACAGGGACACACAGGGACTCAGGGACACACGGGGACACCTGGGGACACCTGGGGACACTTGGGGACACTTGGGAACACACAGGGACATGTAGCAACACACAGGGACACACAGGGGCACAGAGGGACACGTAGAACCTGCAGGGGACATGCAGGGACCCTCCTGTTCCCCGTGACCCCCATGTCCCTCTGTGACCCCTGTGACCCCCGTGTCCCCTGTGACCCCCGATGTCCCCGTGTCCCCGATGTCCCCAGGCCCAGCGGTGGCACGTGGGTGGCGAGTCCTTCGGCCGGTCCTGGCAGGCCGGGGACGTCACGGGCCCCTGTGACCCCTGTGACCCCCATGTCCCCCTGTGACCCCTGTGACCCCCGTGTCCCCGATGTCCCCATGACCCCCGTGTCCCCGATGTCCCCGATGTCCCCAGGCCCAGCGGTGGCACGTGGGTGGCGAGTCCTTCGGCCGGTCCTGGCAGGCCGGGGACGTCGTCGGCTGCCTCATCGACCTCGGCGAGTGCCACATGAGCTTCACCCTCAACGGCGAGGTGCTGATCGGGGACGGCGGCTCCGAGGTGGCCTTCAGGGACTTCGACGTGGGCGACGGTGAGAGGGGGCCGCCCTTGGGGGTCCCCGGGGTGGGGAGACCCAGCTGGGGCAGGAGAGGGGCACCCTGTGTTCCTTGGGGTGGTCACGGGTGGGGCTGGGGTGTGTTTGGGGACACCAGGGATGGGGCTGGGGGCTCTGGGGTGCGTTTGGGGGCACCAGGGATGGGGCTGGGGGCTCTGGGGTGGGGCTGGGGTGCGTTTGGGGACACCAGGGATGGGGCTGGGGGCTCTGGGGTGGGGCTGGGGTGCGTTTGGGGACACCAGGGATGGGGCTGGGGGCTCTGGGGTGCGTTTGGGGACACCAGGGATGGGGCTGGGGTGCGTTTGGGGACACCAGGGATGGGGCTGGGGGCTCTGGGGTGGGGCTGGGGTGCGTTTGGGGACACCAGGGATGGGGCTGGGGGCTCTGGGGTGCGTTTGGGGACACCAGGGATGGGGCTGGGGTGCGTTTGGGGACACCAGGGATGGGGCTGGGGGCTCTGGGGTGGGGCTGGGGACACCAGGGATGGGGCTGGGGGCTCTGGGGTGCGTTTGGGGACTCCAGGGATGGGGCTGGGGGCTCTGGGGTGGGGCTGGGGACACCAGGGATGGGGCTGGGGGCTCTGGGGATGAGTCTGGGGGTTCATGGCTGGGTCTGGGGTCTCAGGGCCGGGTGAGGGTCCCACCGCTGACCCCCCCCGTGCCCCCCAGGCTTTGTCCCGGTGTGCAGCCTGGGTTTGGGGCAGGAGGGGCACCTGAACCTGGGCCAGGACGTGGGCACCCTGCGCTACTTCGGCATCTGCGGGCTGCAGGAGGGCTACGAGCCCTTCGCCATCAACATGAAACGGCCCATCGCCCTCTGGTTCAGCCACAGCCTGCCCCAGTTCGTGCCGGTGCCCCCCGAGCACCCCAACCTCGAGGTGAGGGGATTTGGGGGTCTCTGGGGGGGATTTGGGGTCCCCAAAACAGGGCGACACCCATCCCCAGCATGTCCCCAAACCCCAAAAATCCCACAAAAACACAGTGACACCTATCCCCAGATGGCTCCCCGTCCCTAAGGGGCCCCAAAATGGGGTGACACCTGTCCCCAAGGTGTCCCTGAGTGTCCCCAAAGCAGGGTGACACCCACCCCGGGGGTCCCCAATCCCTGAGTGTCCCCAAAGCGGGGTGACACCCACCCCGGGGGTCCCCAAAGCGGGGTGACACCCACCCTGGGGGTCCCCAATCCATGAGTGTCCCCAAAGCAGGGTGACACCCACCCCGGGGGTCCCCAAAGCAGGGTGACACCTGTCCCCAGGGTGTCCCTGAGTGTCCCCAAAGCAGGGTGACACCCACCCCGGGGGTCCCCAAAGCAGGGTGACACCCACCCCGGGGGTCCCCAATCCCTGAGTGTCCCCAAAGCGGGGTGACACCCACCCCGGGGGTCCCCAAAGCAGGGTGACACCCACCGCAGGCTGCTCCCCATCCCTGCCACTCCCCAGGGCGGCGCTCCCCGGTGCCACCCCCGTGTCCCCCCGTGTCCCCCGTGTCCCCCCGCAGGTGACACGCCTGGACGGCACCGTGGACGCCCCTCCGTGCCTGCGCCTGTCGCACCGCAGCTCGGGCACCCCCGCGGCGCCCCCCGAGCTGCTGTTCCTGCGCCTCAGCCTCCCGGTGCAGTTCCACCCCACCTTCCGCTGCACCCCCGGCGCCACCCCGCTGCCCCAGGCTCCCCCCCCGGAGCCCCCCGAGGACCTCAGCGAGTCCGAGTTCGAGCGGCTGCGGCGCTCGGCCGGGCCCCGCAGCCCCGAGGGGGACGAGGGAGCCGAGAAGGGGGCGGCGGGCGCGGCCCCCGGAGCCGCCCCGGCCCGGGAGCAGCGAGGGGAGAACGAGAAGGACGCGACCACCGAGAAGGGCAAGACCAGGAGGGGGTGAGTGGGAGCGGGCAGGGGGCGGAGGGGGGGGTCCCCAAAGTCACCAAAAGGGGGTGACAGCCATCGCCGGGGGGTCCCCAATCCCTGGGAGTCACCAAAAGGGGGTGACAGCCATCGCCGGGGGGTCCCAAAAGTCACCAAAAGGGTGTGACAGCCATCGCCGGGGGGTCCCCAATCCCTGGGAGTCACCTAAAGGGGGTGACAGCCGTCCCCGGGGGGTCCCCAATGCCTGGGAGTCACCAAAAGGGGGTGACAGCCGTCCCCGGGGGGTCCCCAATCCCTGGGAGTCACCAAAAGGGGGTGACAGCCATCGCCGGGGGGTCCCCAAAGTCACCAAAAGGGGGTGACAGCCATCGCCGGGGGGTCCCCACTCCCTGGGAGTCACCAAAAGGGGGTGACAGCCATCGTCGGGGGGTCCCCAATCCCTGGGAGTCACCAAAAGGGGGTGACAGCCGTCCCCGGGGGTCCCTGATTGTCCCCAGGCTGGCAGCTCGGGGCTGTCGGGGGTTCCCTGGGTGTTTTGGGGGTTCCTGGGGGTCCCCAAACCGGGGTGACCCCCCCGGTGCCCCCCAGGTTCCTGTTCAAGGGCCGGAAGACGCCGTTCGCGGCCCCGCCCGCGCCCCCGCCCGTGCCCCGGCTGGAGGAGGACGTGGTGCCCGACGAGCGCGACGACCCCGAGGTCATCATGAACACCACCACGGTACGGGACCCCAAAAACCCCAAAATCCCCCCAAAAACCTCCAAACCCTGAGGTTATCATGGACACCACCACGGTACGGGACCCCCCAAAACCCCCAAAACCCCCCAAAAACCCCAAAATCCCCCCCAAAATCCCCCAAACCCTGAGGTTATCATGGACACCACCACGGTACGGGATCCCTGTCCCTGATCCCTGTCCCCGTGTCCCTGACGTGTCCCTGACGTGTCCCCATGTCCCTGTCCCCATGTCCCTGTCCCCATGTCCCTGACGTGTCCCTGACGTGTCCCTGACGTGTCCCCGTGTCCCTGTCCCCATGTCCCTGTCCCTGTCCCCATGTCCCCATGTCCCTGACGTGTCCCTGACATGTCCCTGACGTGTCCCCATGTCCCTGTCCCCATGTCCCTGTCCCTGTCCCCATGTCCCTGTCCCTGTCCCCGTGTCCCCATGTCCCTGACGTGTCCCTGCCGTGTCCCTGACGTGTCCCTGACGTGTCCCCGTGTCCCTTGTCCCCAGTACTACTACTCGGTGCGGCTGTTTGCGGGGCAGGAGCCGGGCAGTGCCTGGGTGGGCTGGGTCACCCCCCACTTCCACCAGCACGACCCCGACTTCGAGCTGGGGCGCGTGCGCAGCGTCACCGTCACCATGGGCGACGACCGCGGCAACGTGCACGACAGGTACCCCAAAGGGGACCCCAAAATGGGACCCCAAAATGGGACCCCTAAATGGGATCCCAAAGTGGGACCCCCAGCATCAAGCGCAGCAACTGCCCCATGGTGTGGGGTTAAATAGGGGAGGGGTCCGTGGTCTGGGGGTCCTTTTGGGGGTCTGGACCCCCTTTTTTCCCTCCAGCATCAAGCACAGCAACTGCCCCATGGTGTGGGGTTAAATAGGGGAGGGGTCCATGGTCTGGGGGTCCTTTTGGGGGTCTGGACCCCCTTTTTTCCCTCCAGCATCAAGCACAGCAACTGCCCCATGGTCTGGGGGTCCTTTTTGGGGGTCCCTGGGGGTCTCACCCCCCTTTCTTCCCCCCAGCATCAAGCGCAGCAACTGCTACATGGTGTGGGGTTAAATAGGGGAGGGGTCCATGGTCTGGGGGTCCTTTTGGGGGTCCCTGGGGGTCTCACCCCCCTTTCTTCCCCCCAGCATCAAGCGCAGCAACTGCTACATGGTGTGGGGCGGGGAGTTTGCGGCCCCCACGCAGCAGGCCAGGGTGTCCCACGCTGACCTGGTCATCGGCTGCCTGGTGGACCTGGCCACGGGGCTCATGACCTTCACCGCCAACGGCAAAGAGATCAACACCTTCTTCCAGGTGAGCTGGGCCCCACCCCCCAGCGCCCAGGGGAGGTCTGGGGGGTCCCAGCCCGCCCTGGGGGTCTCACAGGAGCGCTGTCCCGCAGGTGGAGCCCAACACCAAGCTGTTCCCGGCGGTGTTTGTGCAGCCCACCACCCAAAACGTGCTGCAGTTCGAGCTGGGCAAGCTCAAGGTGAGGCCTGGGACCCCCACCCATCGTTTTGGGGGGAGTGGGGAGTGGCTGGGACCCCCACCCATCGTTCTGGGGGGAGTGGGGAGTGGCTGGGACCCCCACCCATCACTGTGGGGGGATATTGGGAGCGGGGAGCGGGTAACTGGGAGCACCGGTGAGGTGCTGGAGGAGCTGCGAGCTGGAGCAAGGAGGGCGTGGGGCGGCTCCGCGGGTGACCCACAAGGAACCCGCAGCCCTGGCGGTGCCGGGGGTCTCCGGGGGTCCCCCTGACGCCCCCGCTTCCCCCCCCAGAACATCATGCCCATCTCGGCGGCCATGTTCAGCAGCGAGCGGCAGAACCCGGCGCCGCAGTGCCCGCCCAGGCTGGTGATCCAGCACCTGACCCCGGTCACCTGGAGCCGGATGCCCACCGAGTACCTGGGCGTGGAGAGCGCCCGGCTGGGCGAGCGGCAGGGCTGGGCCGTGGAGTGCTGCCAGCCCCTGCAGATGATGGCGCTGCACATCCCCGAGGAGGACAGGTGGGGACGCCTGGGGACGCCTGGGGACACACAGGGCACCCCCAGCCTCATGGGGTGTCCTGGGGTCTCATCCTCAGGGGTCCCAGCCCCAGGAGATCTCGGGGTTCCCATCCCAGAGATCCCATCCCCGGGACACTCACCCCAAACGTCCCATCCCCAGGAGGCCTTGGGGTCTCATCCCAGGGGTCCCGCCCTGTATCCCCCCACCCTGACCCCCATTTCCCACCCTCTCCGGGGGTCCCTCCCCGTGCCCCCCACCCTGACCCCCGTTTCCCACCCTCTCCAGGGGTCCTGCCCCGTATCCCCCCACCCTGACCCCCGTTTCCCACCCTCTCCAGGGGTCCCACCCTGTATCCCCCCACCCTGACCCCCATTTCCCACCCTCTCCGGGGGTCCTGCCCCGTATCCCCCCACCCTGACCCCCGTTTCCCACCCTCTCCAGGGGTCCTGCCCCGTATCCCCCCACCCTGACCCCCGTTTCCCACCCTCTCCGGGGGTCCCGCCCCGTATCCCCCGACCCTGACCCCCGTTTCCCACCCTCTCCGGGGGTCCCTCCCCGTGCCCCCCACCCTGACCCCCGTTTCCCACCCTCTCTGGGGGTCCCGCCCCGTGCCCCCCGCCCTGACCCCCACCTTCCCTCAGGTGCATCGACATCCTGGAGCTGTGGGAGCGCGAGGACCTGCTGCAGTTCCAGTGCCACACCCTGCGCCTCTACTGCGCCGTGTGCGCGCTGGGCAACAACCGCGTGGCGCACGCGCTCTGCAGCCACGTGGACCAGGCCCAGCTGCTCTTCGCCATCGAGACCCCCGAGCTGCCGGGACCCCTGCGGGCCGGCTACTACGACCTGCTGCTGGCCATGCACCTGGACGCGGCGCAGCGCGCCCGCTCCTCCATGAGCGCCGAGTTCATCGTGCCCATCTCCGAGGCCACGCGCGCCATCGCGCTCTTCCCCGACGGCGCCCGCTGCCCGGGGCCCCCCGGCGTGGGGCCCAGCGCCTGCCTGAGACCCCAGCCCCACTTCTCGGAGCCCTGCTTCGTGCGCGTCCCGTCCGGCCGCGCTCCGCTCAGCCCCGCCATCCCGCTGGACGAGCTGGGCGCCAAGGCCATGCGCATGCTGGCCGAGGCCGTGGCCGGCGGGGGTCCCCACGCCCGGGACCCCGTCGGGGGCAGCGTGGAGTTCCAGCTGGTGCCCGTGCTGAAGCTGGTGTCGGCGCTGCTGGCCGTGGGAGCGCTGGGCGACGGCGACGTGCGCCGCGTGCTGCGCATGATCGAGCCCCGCGTCTTCGGGGAGGCGCGCGCGGCGCGCAGGGACGAGGAGGAGGAGGAGGAGGAGGAAGGGACGAAGGCCATCGAGGCTGGCGAGGAGGAGGAGGAGGAGGAGGAGGAGGAGGAGGCGAGGAGGAAAAAGGCAATCGAGGCCGGAGAGCTGGAGGAGGAGGAGGAGGAGGAAGTGAGGAGGAGGAAGGCCATCGAGGCTGGAGAGCTGCAGGAGGAGGAGGAGGATGAGGAGGAGGCCAGGAGGACGAAGGCCATGGAGGCCGGGGAGGGGCAGGAGCAGGAGGAGCAGGAGGAGGAGGAAGAGCTGGAGGAGGGGCTGCTGCGGATGAAGCTGCCAGAGTCGGTCAAGCTGCAGGTGAGGGAGGGGCTGCGGGGACCGGGGGTTGTGTCCCCTGTGTCCCCTGTGTCCCCTCTCCCCGGGGGTCTCCTGCCCGGTGTCCTTGTGCCCTCTCCGGGGTCCCTGTCCCCGGTGTCCCACCCATGTCCCACCCCCGGGACTCCCCCGTTCCCTTCTCCAGTCCCCAGGGGCGTCCTGGGCTCCCCAGTCCCCAATGTCCCCTTGGTGTCCCCAGCGTCCACCATTTCCCCAATGACCCCAAGTCCCCGATGTCCCTGATGTCCCCAATGTCCCCGATGCCCCCGATGCCCCCGATGTCCCCGATGTCCCCGATGTCCCCGATGTCCCCAATGTCCCCGATGTCCCCGATGTCCCCAATGTCCCTGATGCCCCCGATGTCCCCAATGTCCCCGATGTCCCCAATGTCCCCGATGTCCCCAATGTCCCCGATGCCCCTGATGTCCCCAATGTCCCCGATGCCCCTGATGTCCCCAATGTCCCCAATGTCCCCGATGTCCCTGATGTCCCCAATGTCCCCGATGTCCCCAATGTCCCCGATGTCCCCAATGTCCCCGATGCCCCTGATGTCCCCAATGTCCCCAATGTCCCCGATGTCCCTGATGTCCCCAATGTCCCCGATGTCCCCAATGTCCCCGATGCCCCTGATGTCCCCAATGTCCCCAATGTCCCCGATGTCCCTGATGTCCCCGTGTCCCCGCAGATGTGCCACCTGCTGCAGCACCTGTGCGAGCGGGAGCTGCAGCACCGCGTCGAGGCCATCGTGGCGTTCTCGGAGCGCCACGTGCAGCGGCTGCAGCGCGACCAGCGGCGCCGCTACGGCCGCCTGATGCGGGCACTGACCATGTCGGCCGCAGAGACCGCCCGCAGAACGCGGGAGTTCCGCTCGCCCCCGCAGGAGCAGGTGGGGACAGCGAGGAGACAGGGAGGGGACAGGGAGGGGACAGAGAGGGGACAGAGAGGGGACAGAGAGGGGACAGAGCGGGGACAGCGAGGGGACAGAGAGGGGACAGAGAGGGGATAGAGCGGGGACAGGGACGGGACAGCAGGGACATGTGTGAGGGATGGACAGGGGGTGATGGCTGAGGGATGGTTCTGCTGACTTCGTGTTCCTCTGTGTCCCCGTGTCCCCGTGTCCCCGTGTCCCCATGTCACTGTGTCCTCGTGTCCCCATGTCCCCATGTCCCCATGTCACTGTGTCCCCGTGTCCCCGTGACCCCATGTCCTCGTGTCCCCACGTCCCCACGTCCCCATGTCCCCGTGTCCCCGTGTCCCCATGTCCCCGTGTCACTGTGTCCCCATGTCCCCGTGTCCCAATGTCCCCGTGTCCCCGTGTCCCCGTGTCCCCGTGTCCCCATGTCCCCATGTCCCCGTGTCCCCGTGTCCCCATGTCACTGTGTCCCCATGTCCCCGTGTCCCCGTGTCCCCATGTCCCCGTGTCACTGTGTCCCCATGTCCCCGTGTCCCAATGTCCCCGTGTCCCCGTGTCCCCGTGTCCCCGTGTCCCCATGTCCCCGTGTCCCCGTGTCACTGTGTCCCAATGTCCCCATGTCCCCATGTCCCCGTGTCCCCGTGTCCCCGTGTCCCCAGATCAACATGCTGATGCAGTACAAGGGAGGGGCTGAGGATGAGGAGTGTCCGGTACCTGGGGACATCCGGGACGAGCTGCTGGACTTCCACAACGACCTGCTGGCCCACTGCGGTGAGGGGGGACAGGGACAAACCCACGGCCTTGGGGACAGCACCCTGGGCTTGGGGACAAACCCACGGCCTTGGGGACAAACCCACGGCCTTGGGGACAAAACCAGGAATGTGGGGACACCCCCAGGGGAACCAGGACCCCCCATCCTGGGAGCACAGGGAGTCCAATCCAGGTCCCCCCCTGGGGACACGGGGACCCCCCTGTGACCCCGCCGTGTCCCCCCAGGCATCGAGCTGACGGAGGAGGAAGAGGAGGAGGAGGAGGAGACGTCACTGCGACAGCGGCTGATGGGGCTGGTGCAGAAGGTGGTGGGGGTCCGGACCCCCCCCAAGGAGGAGGAGACCCCCCCCGAGGAGCCCCCGGTGCCCAGTGAGGAGGGGACAGGGCGGGGGGACAGGGGACGCTCGGGACAAGGCCGGGACACGGCCGGCGTGTCCTCGAGGTGACACACGAGGTGTCCCCGAGGTGTCACCGAGACACGGCCAAGCTGTCCCCAAGGCTCGGGCCAAACTGTGCCTGGGACATTGGCCAGGTTGTCCCCAAGGTGCTGGCCAAGGTGTCCCCAAGGTGGCAGCGCTTCAGGGGCAGAACATGGCGCCCTGGGCACAGGGGTCACTGTGTCCCCAACGTCCCTGATGTCCCCAATGTCCCCAGTGTCCCCAGTGTCCCCACTGTCCCCACTGTCCCCACTGTCCCCAGTGTCCCCAGTGTCCCCAGTGTCCCCAGTGTCCCCAGTGTCACTGTCCCTGTCCCCAGGCACGCTGCAGGAGCTGATCTCGCAGACCATGGTGCACTGGGCACAGGGGTCACTGTGTCCCCAACGTCCCTGATGTCCCCAGTGTCCCCAGTGTCCCCAGTGTCCCCAGTGTCCCCAGTGTCCCCACTGTCCCCACTGTCCCCAGTGTCCCCAGTGTCCCCAATGTCCCCACTGTCCCCACTGTCCCCACTGTCCCCACTGTCCCCAGTGTCCCCAGTGTCCCCAGTGTCACTGTCCCTGTCCCCAGGCACGCTGCAGGAGCTGATCTCGCAGACCATGGTGCACTGGGCGCAGGAGTCACTGTGTCCCCAGTGTCCCCAATGTCCCCAGTGTCCCCAGTGTCCCCAGTGTCCCCAGTGTCACTGTCCCTGTCCCCAGGCACGCTGCAGGAGCTGATCTCGCAGACCATGGTGCACTGGGCGCAGGAGTCGTTCATCCAGAGCCCGGCGCTGGTCCGGGCCATGTTCAGCCTGCTGCACCGGCAGTACGACGCGCTGGGCGAGCTGGGCCGGGCGCTGCCCAAGGCCTACGCCATCAGCGCCACCTCCGTGCCCGACACCACGGCCCTGCTCGAGTGCCTGGGGCAGATCCGCTCGCTGCTCATCGTGCAGATGGGCCCCGAGGAGGAGAACCTCATGATCCAGAGCATCGGGTGCGTGGGGAGAGAGCCGGGGGGTCCTGAGTGCCCCGGGGTCCTTCTGGGGTCCTTCTGGGGTCCTTTTAGTGTCACCCTGGGTCCTTCTGGGGTCCCCTCGTGTCCCCCCGTGTTCTCCTCGTGTCGCCCTGCATCCTTCCTGTGTCCCCATGTCCCCATTCAGCACCCTGAGAACCCCCTGAACACCCCAAAACCCCTTCCCAGACCCCCAAATCCCACTCTGAACACCCCCAAACCCCTTCCCAGCCCCCCGTGTCTGCCCCTGAGCCCCCCAGGTGACCCCTGTGCCCCCCAGGAACATCATGAACAACAAGGTGTTCTACCAGCACCCCAACCTGATGCGTGCTCTGGGCATGCACGAGACAGTGATGCAGGTGATGGTCAGCGTGCTGGGCGGCGGCGAGTCCAAGGTGAGCCCCCCGCCCCCGGGCGCCCCCCGCCCCCGGGCGCCCCCCGGGAACCCCCCCGGACCCCCGCTGACCCCCCGGTGCCCCCCAGGAGATCCGGTTCCCCAAGATGGTGACCAACTGCTGCCGCTTCCTCTGCTACTTCTGCCGCATCAGCCGCCAGAACCAGCGCTCCATGTTCGACCACCTGGGCTACCTGCTGGAGAACAGCGGCATCGGGCTGGGTGAGACCCCCTGAGACCCCCAAAACCCCTGCTGGGACCCCCCCGTGTCCCCAGTGCCACCCCTGTCCCCTCCCTGCCACCCCTGTCCCCTCTCATCCACCCCTGTCCCCTCCCTGCCGCCCCTCCCTGTGACCTCTGTCCCTCACAGTCTGTGACACCTTGAGGGGTGTCACTCTGTCCCCTCGAGGGGTGTCCCTCTGTCCCCTGGAGCGGTGTCACTCTGTCCCCCGGTGTCCATGACTCTTTGAGGGGTGTCATTCTGTCCCCTGGTGTCCAGGGCACCTTGAGGGGTGTCACTCTGTCCCCTGGAGGGGTGTCACTCTGTCCCCCGGTGTCCAGGGCACCTTGAGCGGTGTCACTCTGTCCCCCGGTGTCCATGACTCTTTGAGGGGTGTCACTCTGTCCCCTGGAGGGGTGTCACT
The DNA here is from genome assembly GCA_037837765.1 of Delichon dasypus. Taxonomy (NCBI): domain Eukaryota; kingdom Metazoa; phylum Chordata; class Aves; order Passeriformes; family Hirundinidae; genus Delichon; species Delichon dasypus. The sequence goes on along the minus strand of JBBAXF010000184.1, from coordinate 43,084 downwards.
CTGTCCCCCGGTGTCCATGACTCTTTGAGGGGTGTCACTCTGTCCCCTGGAGGGGTGTCACTCTGTCCCCCGGTGTCCAGGACTCTTTGAGCGGTGTCACTCTGTCCCCTGGAGGGGTGTCACTCTGTCCCCCGGTGTCCAGGACTCTTTGAGCGGTGTCACTCTGTCCCCTGGAGGGGTGTCACTCTGTCCCCCGGTGTCCAGGGCACCTTGAGGGGTGTCGCTCTGTCCCCTGGAGGGGTGTCACTCTGTCCCCCGGTGTCCAGGGCACCTTGAGGGGTGTCGCTCTGTCCCCTGGAGGGGTGTCACTCTGTCCCCCGGTGTCCAGGGCACCTTGAGGGGTGTCGCTCTGTCCCCTGGAGGGGTGTCACTCTGTCCCCTGGAGGGGTGTCACTCTGTCCCCCGCTGTTCCAGGGCACCTTGAGCGGTGTCCCTCTGTCCCCCGGTGTCCCCCTGACCCCCCTGTCCCCCGCTGTGTCCCCAAGGCATGCAGGGCTCCACCCCCCTGGACGTGGCGGCCGCCTCGGTCATCGACAACAACGAGCTGGCGCTGGCCCTCAAGGAGCAGGACCTGGAGAAGGTGGGGACGGCCCCGTGTCCCCCACCGTGTCCCCTGGAGTCCCCTGCTGTCCCCTGGTGTCCCCTGGAGTCCCCTGCTGTCCCCTGGTGTCCCCTGATGTCCCCTGCTGTCCCCTGTGGCAGGTGGTGACGTACCTGGCCAGCTGTGGGCTGCAGAGCTGCCCCATGCTGCTGGCCAAGGGCTACCCCGACATCGGCTGGAACCCCTGCGGGGGGGAGAAGTACCTCGACTTCCTGCGCTTCGCCGTCTTCGTCAACGGTGAGAGACCCACGGGTGTCCTCAGGTGTCCCCAGGTGTCCCTCAGGTGACTCTCAGGTGTCCCCAGGTGTCCCCAGGTGTCCCCAGGTGTCCTCAGGTGTCCCTCAGGTGTCCCACAGGTGTCCTTCAGGTGTCCCCAGGTGACTCTCAGGTGTCCCCAGGTGTCCCCAGGTGTCCTTCAGGTGTCCCACAGGTGTCCCCAGGTGTCCCTCAGGTGTCCCTCAGGTGTCCCCAGGTCCCCTCCTGTGGGTCCCTGTTTTGGGGGACCTTTTTAGGGGTCCCTGTGAGTTTTGGGATCCTGTTCCCACAGGGGACAGCGTGGAGGAGAGCCCGGATTGAGGCTGTGGCTGCTGATCTGGGGGTTTTAGGGTTCCCTGTTTCAGGGGTTTCGTGGGTTTGTGCTCTGGCAGTTCTGGGGTGTCCCTGTGAATTTCGGGGTGCCGTTCCCGCAGGGGAGAGCGTGGAGGAGAACGCCAACGTGGTGGTGCGGCTGCTGATCCGGCGTCCCGAGTGCTTCGGGCCGGCGCTGCGGGGCGAGGGCGGCAGCGGGCTGCTGGCCGCCATCCAGGACGCGCTGAGCATCGCGCAGGACCCGGCCAGGGACGGGCCCAGCGGGCGCAGGGAGAGGAGGCCGTGGGTGCTGGGATTGGGAATGGATTGGGATTGGGAATGGGAATGGATTGGGAATGGGAATGGATTGGGAATGGATTGGGAATGGGAATGGATTGGGATGGGATTGGGATGGGATTGGGAATGGGAATGGGGACCCGGGCAGGGACGGGCCCAGCGGGCGCAGGGAGAGGAGGCCGTGGGTGCTGGGATTGGGAATGGATTGGGAATGGATTGGGAATGGGAATGGGAATGGATTGGGAATGGATTGGGAATGGGAATGGGGACCCGGCCAGGGACGGGCCCAGCGGGCGCAGGGAGAGGAGACCGTGAGCGATGGGATTGGGAATGGATTGGGATGGGATTGGGAATGGATTGGGAATGGGGACCCGGCCAGGGACGGGCCCAGCGGGCGCAGGGAGAGGAGGCCGTGAGCGATGGGATTGGGAATGGATTGGGAATGGGAATGGAATGGGAATGGGAATGGATTGGGAATGGAATGGGAATGGATTGGGAATGGGGACCCGGCCAGGGACGGGCCCAGCGGGCGCAGGGAGAGGAGGCCGTGGGTGCTGGGATTGGGAATGGATTGGGATGGGATTGGGAATGGGAATGGAATGGGAATGGATTGGGAATGGATTGGGAATGGGAATGGGGACCCGGCCAGGGACGGGCCCAGCGGGCGCAGAGAGAGGAGACCGTGAGCGATGGGATTGGGAATGGGAATGGATTGGGAATGGGAATGGATTGGGAATGGATTGGGAATGGATTGGGATTGGGAATGGGGACCCGGCCAGGGACGGGCCCAGCGGGCGCAGGGAGAGGAGACCGTGGGTGCTGGGATTGGGAATGGATTGGGAATGGGAATGGAATGGGAATGGGAATGGATTGGGAATGGGGACCCGGGCAGGGACGGGCCCAGCGGGCGCAGGGAGAGGAGGCCGTGAGCGATGGGATTGGGAATGGGAATGGATTGGGATGGGATTGGGAATGGATTGGGAATGGATTGGGATTGGGAATGGGAATGGGAATGGATTGGGAATGGGAATGGGGACCCGGGCAGGGACGAGCCCAGCGGGCGCAGGGAGAGGAGACCGTGGGTGCTGGGATTGGGAATGGGAATGGATTGGGAATGGATTGGGATTGGGGATGGGAATGGATTGGGAATGGGGACCCGGCCAGGGACGGGCCCAGCGGGCTCAGGGAGAGGAGACCGTGAGCGATGGGATTGGGAATGGATTGGGAATGGATTGGGGATGGGAATGGGTTGGGAATGGATTGGAAATGGATTGGGAATGGGAATGGGATGGGATTGGGAATGGATTGGGAATGGGAATGGGGACCCGGGCAGGGACGGGCCCAGCGGGCGCAGGGAGAGGAGACCGTGGGTGCTGGGACTGGGAATGGATTGGGAATGGGAATGGATTGGGAATGGATTGGGAATGGATTGGGATGGGAATGGGTTTGGAATGGATTGGAAATGGATTGGGAATGGATTGGGATGGGATTGGGATGGGATTGGGATTGGGAATGGGACGGGGCTGAGATGAGGATGATGAGGAATGAAGTGAGGATGGAGACAGCACGGGATGGGGATCGAGCTGTGAACGGGAGGGGGACGAAGCTGGGGTGGGGTGAAGGTGACGATGCTGCCACGGCGTGGGGGACCACGGGGTCACGACCCCTGACCCCCCTGACCCCTGACCCCCCTGACCCCCAGGTTCGGGCCCGAGGAGCCCCCCGAGGAGAACCGCGTGCACCTGGGCCACGCCATCATGTCCTTCTACGCCGCCCTCATCGACCTGCTGGGCCGCTGCGCCCCCGAGATGCACGTACGGCCCCGGGGGTCCGGGGGGGCTCGGGGGGTCCCGGGGGGGCAGGACTCGGGCTGTGACCCCCCGTGTGACCCCCACAGCTGATCCAGGCGGGGAAGGGGGAGGCGCTGCGGATCCGGGCCATCCTGCGCTCGCTCGTCCCGCTCGAGGACCTGGTGGGGATCATCAGCCTCCCGCTGCAGATCCCGGCGCTGGGAAAAGGTGGGGAGGGGTCCCCAAAACCTGGGGGGGCGTCGCTGGGATGGGGGACACCCCGAAATGTGGGGATCATCAGCCTCCCCCGCGCAGATCCTGGTGGTGGGTGTGATGATGGGGCCCAAAATTGTGGGGAAATCGGGGTGTACCCAAAAATGGGGGGGCAGCTGGGGAGGGGGCTCACACACACACACAGAGGGTTTTGGGGGTACAGTGGGTGTCTGGGGGGGGGTCACAGATTTTGGGGGGACAGCAGCGTGGTGGAGCCCCCCATGGGGATGGCAGGATTTGGGGGCGGGGGATTCCCAGCTGTCGCAGGGTTTATTTGGGGAGTTTTGGGGTCCCCTGAGCTTTGGGGTCCCGCAGACGGGAACGTGGTGCAGCCCCGCATGGCCGCCAGCTTCGTCCCCGAGCACAAGGCGCCCATGGTGCTGTTCCTGGACCGCGTTTACGGGGTGCAGAGCCAGGAGTTCCTGCTCCACGTGCTGGAAGTGGGGTTCCTGCCCGACATGCGCGCGGCCGCCTCGCTGGACACGGTGAGGGGCACCCCAAAATCCCCCCGGGCTCCCCGAAACCCCCTGCAGGGACCCGTGAACCCCCAGCAGGGTCACCACTGTTCCCTCCTGTGGGGTGGGTCTGGGATCCCCCAAATATTCCAGTATTCCCTGTGGGGTGGGTCTGGGGTCCCCCAAATATTCCTTGTGGGATTGGTTTGGGATCCCCCAAATCCCCCTACGGGGTGGATCCCCAAAGTCACCCCAAGGCCTGGCTCTGCCCCCGTGCCCCCTTTCCCATCAGGGTCCCCCCTCTGACCCCCGCTGTGCCCCCAGGCGACGTTCAGCACGACGGAGATGGCGCTGGCGCTGAACCGCTACCTGTGCCTGGCGGTGATGCCGCTCATCACCAAGTGCGCGCCGCTGTTCGCCGGCACCGAGCACCGCGCCATCATGGTGGACTCCATGCTGCACACCATCTACCGCCTGTCGCGCGGCCGCGCCCTCACCAAGGCGCAGCGCGATGCCATCGAGGAGTGCCTGATGGCCCTCTGCAGGTGGGGCCCCACATCGGGTCACGTGCGCGCCGTGGGTCTGCGTCTGTCCCCAAAACCAACCCAACAACCATGGCCAACCCAACCGCCATGGTCAGCTCAACAACCATGGCCAACCCAACAACCATGGCCAACCCAACCGCCATGGTCAGCTCAACAACCATGGCCAACCCAACAACCATGGCCAACCCAACCGCCATGGTCAGCTCAATTGCCGTGGTCAACCCAACCACCATGGCCAACCCAACCACCATGGCCAACCCAACAGCCATGGCCAACCCAACTGCCATGGTCAGCTCAGCCACCATGGCCAACCCAACCGCCATGGCCAACCCAACCGCCATGGCCAACCCAACCGCCATGGTCAGCTCAACTGCCATGGCCAACCCAACCGCCATGGCCAACCCAACTGCCATGGCCAACCCAACCGCCATGGCCAACCCAACCACCATGGTCAGCTCAACCACCATGGCCAACCCAACCGCCATGGCCAACCCAACCGCCATGGCCAACCCAACCGCCATGGCCAACCCAACCGCCATGGTCAGCTCAACCACCATGGTCAACCCAACCGCCATGGTCAGCTCAACTGCCATGGCCAACCCAACCACCATGGCCAACCCAACCGCCATGGTCAGCTCAACCACCATGGTCAACCCAACCGCCATGGCCAACCCAACAGCCATGGTCAGCTCCACCACCACGGTCAACCCAACCGCCATGGCCAACCCAACTGCCATGGTCAGCTCAACTGCCATGGTCAACCCAACCGCCATGGTCAGCTCAACCACCACGGTCAACCCAACCGCTATGGCCAACCCAAACGCCATGGCCAACCCAACCGCCATGGTCAGCTCAACTGCCATGGTCAGCTCAACTGCCATGGTCAGCTCAACCGCCATGGCCAACCCAACCACCATGGCCAACCCAACCGCCATGGTCAGCTCAACAGCCATGGTCAGCTCAACAACCATGGCCAACCCAACCACCATGGTCAACCCAACCACCATGGCCAACCCAACAGCCATGGTCAGCTCAACCGCCATGGCCAACCCAACCGCCATGGTCAGCTCAACAGCCATGGCCAACCCAACCGCCATGGCCAACCCAACCGCCATGGTGGAGCCAATCCCACGTCCACCCCAAGCGCCGCGCCCCTCCCCGAGGCCCGGCGTGACGCCGTCGAGGTTCTCACGGCGCTCTGCAGGTGAACCCCAAACCCCCAGACCCCCCTGACCCCGCTGACCCCACTGACCCCCCAGGTACATCCGCCCCTCCATGCTGCAGCACCTCCTGCGCCGCCTCGTCTTCGACGTGCCCATCCTCAACGAGTTTGCCAAGATGCCCCTCAAGGTGAGCCCTGGGGGGTCCCCGTGGTTCCCCGTGCCCCCTGAGCCCCCCTGAGCCCCGCAGGGTGACCCCCTGAGCCCCCCTGAGCCCCCCTGAGCCCCCCGTGTCCCCCCAGCTGCTGACCAACCACTACGAGCGCTGCTGGAGGTACTACTGCCTGCCCAGCGGGTGGCCCAACATGGGCGTCAGCTCCGAGGAGGAGCTGCACCTCACCAGGAAACTCTTCTGGGGCATCTTCGACTCCCTGGCGCACAAGGTGGGGCGACAGGGAGGTGACACACCCGGGGGGACGGGGAACACACCTGGGGGGACACCTCAGGGACACCTCGGGGACACCCCTGGGGACACCTCGGGGACGCGGCGGTGGTGGGGACGGAGGTGATGGGAACATGGGGGTGATGGCAGCGCTGGGGACATGGGGATGGTGACACTGGGGACCCGTGGCTGGTGGCACCAGTGACCCGTGGCTGGTGGCACCGGTGGCACCGGTGACACAGGGGTGGTGGCACTGGGGGAACTGGAGGCCGGTGGCACTGGTGGCACTGGTGACACAGGGGTGGTGGCACTGGGGGAACTGGAGGCCGGTGGCACCGGTGGCACCGTCCCCTGTCCCCCGGCGTGTCCCTGCAGAAGTTCGAGGCCGAGCTCTACAGGCTGGCCATGCCGTGTCTCTGCGCCATCGCCGGCGCGCTCCCGCCCGACTACGTGGACGCCAGCTACTCGTCCCGCACCGAGAAGAAAGCCTCGGTGGATGCCGAGGGCAACTTCGACCCCAAACCCGTCGAGACCCTCAAGTAGGGCCCCCAGAGACCCTCCCTGGGCCAGCGGGAGCCCCCCGACCCCAGATGTCCTCATCCAGAGACCCCCAAACCCCAGCTGTCCTCATCCAGAGCCCCCCGACCCCAGCTGTCCTCATCCTGAGACCCCCAAACCCAGATGTCCTCATCCTGAGACCCCCGACCCCAGCTGTCCTCATCCAGAGCCCCCCGACCCCAGCTGTCCTCATCCTGAGACCCCCGACCCCAGCTGTCCTCATCCTGAGACCCCCAAACCCCAGCTGTCCTCATTCTGAGACCCCCAAACCCCAGATGTCCTCATCCTGAGACCTCCGACCCCAGCTGTCCTCATCCAGAGCCCCCCGACCCCAGCTGTCCTCATCCTGAGACCCCCAAACCCAGATGTCCTCATCCTGAGACCCCCGACCCCAGCTGTCCTCATCCTGAGACCTCCGACCCCAGCTGTCCTCATCCAGAGCCCCCCGACCCCAGCTGTCCTCATCCTGAGACCCCCAAACCCAGATGTCCTCATCCAGAGCCCCCCGACCCCAGCTGTCCTCATCCTGAGACCCCCGACCCCAGCTGTCCTCATCCTGAGACCCCCAAACCCCAGCTGTCCTCATCCAGAGCCCCCCGACCCCAGCTGTCCTCATCCTGAGACCCCCGACCCCAGCTGTCCTCCTCCAGAGACCCCCGACCCCAGCTGTCCTCATCCAGAGACCCCCAAACCCCATCTGTCCTCATCCTGAGACCCCCAACCCCAGCTGTCCTCCTCCAGAGACCCCCGACCCCAGCTGTCCTCCTCCAGAGACCCCCGACCCCAGATGTCCTCATCCAGAGACCCCCAAACCCCAGATGTCCTCATCCAGAGACCCCCAAACCCCATCTGTCCTCATCCTGAGACCCCCGACCCCATCCCTCCTCCTCCTCCTGGAGACCCCCGACCTCCCCCAGCCCCATCCAGACCCCCGTGGGGTTCATCCATCCTCATCCTCGTGTCCCCCTGACCCCCCCGTGTCCCCCCAGCGTCATCATCCCCGAGAAGCTCGACGGTTTCATCAACAAATACGCCGAGTACACGCACGAGAAGTGGGCCTTCGACAAGGTGGGGACCCCCGGGACCCCCCCGACATGTGGGACCCCCCAAATCTCCCCTGTCCCCCCCAGTCTGATGTCCCGGACCCCCCCCGACCTGACCTGTTCCCCCCTAGATCCAGAACAACTGGACTTTTGGGGAGACCGTGGATGAAGAAGCCAAAACCCACCCGATGCTGAGACCCTACAAAACCTTCTCTGAGAAGGTACCGGGGACCCCGGGACCCCCCAAACCCAGGGGGACACCCCAAAACCAGGGGGGACACCCCAAAACCCAGGGGGACACCCCAAACCCAGGGGGGACACCCCAAAACCCAGGGGGTCACCCCAAACCCAGGGGGACACCCCAAACCTCTCCTGGTGGCCACCAAGGAGTCCCTCAAGGCCCCCGACCCCTTCCCTCCTCATGGACCCGCCCAGATTTTGGGGTCCCCCCAGATTTTGGGGTGCCCCCTGACCCCCCCGATTTTGGGGACCCCCCCAGGACAAGGAGATTTACCGGTGGCCCATCAAGGAGTCCCTCAAGGCCATGCTGGCCTGGGAGTGGACGGTGGAGAAGGCCAGGGAGGGGGAGGACGAGCGCGCCGAGAAGAAGAAAACGCGGAAAATCTCCCAAAACGCCCAGGTGGGACCCCAAAAACACCTGGGGAGGGGTCGGGGGCGTGGGGCACCCCAAAAAAACACCTGGGGAGGGTGTGGGTTACCCCAAAAACACCTGGGGAGGGGTCAGGGGTGTGGGGCACCCCAAAAAAACACCTGGGGAGGGGTCAGGGGCGTGGGGCACCCAAAAAAACACCTGGGGAGGGTGTGGGGTACCCCAAAAAAACACCTGGGGAGGGTGTGGGGCACCCCAAAAAAACACCTGGGGAGGGTGTGGGTTACCCCAAAAACACCTGGGGAGGGGTCAGGGGCGTGGGGCACCCCAAAAAAACACCTGGGGAGGGTGTGGGGTACCCCAAAAACACCTGTGGGGAGGTGAAGGGGGGGATCAGGCACCCCAAAACACATCTGTGGGGAGATGGGGGGGGTCAATGGGGTGGGGAGGGGAGCCCCCCAAGTCTTGGGGTCCCCCCTGACCCCCCGTGTCTCCCCCCTCCCAGGCCACCTATGACCCCTCCCACGGCTACAGCCCCCAGCCCGTGGACCTGAGCGGGGTCACCCTGTCCCGGGAGCTGCAGGTGAGGATGGCAGTGGCCCCAGATGGCCCCAGATGTCCCCAAATGTCCCCAAATGTCCCCAAGTGCCCTCAAATCCTTCCCAAATCCCCCCAAATCCCCCCCAAATCCCCCCAGGCCATGGCAGAGCAGCTGGCCGAGAACTACCACAACACCTGGGGCCGCAAGAAGAAGCTGGAGCTGGAGGCCAAGGGTGAGACCCCTCCCCAAATCGGGGTGGGACCCTGTGGGACCCCCTGGGGCTCCCTGGGACCCCCTGGGACACCCCCAACCCTAGGAGACCCCAGCCCCAAACTGGGGGAAGCCCTGGGACCCCCTGGGACACCCCAAACCCGGAGGAGCTGGAGGCCAAGAGTGAGACGCCCCCAAACCCCCGAAGTGGGGGCTCCAGGGGGTCGATTGGGGGCTCCAAGGCCGATTTTGGGGCGCAGGGGGGGGCTCCCACCCGCTGCTGGTGCCCTACGACACGCTGACGGCCAAGGAGAAGGCGCGGGACCGGGAGAAGGCGCAGGAGCTGCTCAAGTTCCTGCAGCTGCACGGATACGCCGTCACACGGTGAGGGGGGACCCCAAAATACCCCCCTGGGACCCCAAAATACCCCCCCAAAATACCCCCCCAAAATACCCACCCAGGGACCCCAAAACACCCCCCCAAAATACCCCCCTGGGACCCCAAAAACTGCCCAGGAGTCCCAAAATACCCACCCAAAACCACCCCAAATCCCCCCAGTCCCCAGGGAGACCCCAAATTCTCGGGGAGTCAGGGACTGGGGGGGATCCCAAATGTCCAGGAGGGATCCAGGTTTTTGGGGGGACACCCAAATCCCAAGGAGGGAACCCTAAAACCTGGGGGAGACCCCAGATTGGCACGACTCGGGGTTTGTGGGTGCGCAGGCAGCCTGGAGATGGGTGGGGTGAGTTTGGGGGATCTGGGGAGGGGGTGCTGAGTTTTGGGGTGTCCCCCTCCCAAACTTTCGGGGTGTCTCAGGGGGCTCAAGGACATGGAGCTGGACACGTCGTCCATCGAGAAACGCTTCGCCTTCGGCTTCCTGCAGCAGCTGCTGCGCTGGATGGACATCGCCCAGGAGTTCATCGCGCACCTGGGTGAGCCCCCGAACCCCTGGGGCCGCCCCAAACCTCGGGGGGCACCCCCAAATTCCTGAGAACACCTTCAGACCCCCCCAAACCCCCGGGATTTTCCCTGACCCCCTGAGTGTCCCCCAAATCCCCACAGCCCTCGGCTGGATTTCACCCAGTTCATTTTGATGAGACCCCAAATCCCTGGGGGACGCCCCCAAATCTTGGGGACGCCCCCAAAACTCCTCCAGCCCTGCCCCAACCCCACGGGACCCCCCTGAACCCCGTTCTTCCCCCGCAGAGGCCGTGGTCAGCAGCGGGCGGGTGGAGAAATCCCCCCACGAGCAGGAGATCAAGTTCTTCGCCAAGGTCGGGGGGAGACCCCAAAACGGGGATGGGGGACCCCAAAACGGGGATGGGGAACCCCAAAACGGGGATGGGGGATCACAAAATGTGACGTGGGGTGCAGGGGATTTGGGGTTCTTACAGGTTTTGGGATGTCTTTTGGGGTTATTTGGGGTCTCAGTGGGGTATTTGGGGTCTCTATGGGGCATTTGTGCCCCCCTGAGGGTTTTTTTGGGGTGTATTGTTGGTGTTTTGGGGTCTCTGTGGGTGTTTCGGGGTCTCTTTGGGCGCTGGGGTCCCTCTGACCCCCCGGTGCCCCCCAGATCCTGCTGCCCCTCATCAACCAGTACTTCCACAACCACTGCCTCTACTTCCTGTCCACCCCGGCCCAGGTGCTGGGCAGCGGCGGCCACGCCTCCAACAAGGAGAAGGAGATGATCACCAGGTGGGACCCCCAAAAACCAGCCCAAACCCCCCCCTGGGACCCCCAAACCCACCCTAAACCCACTCTGGGACCCCCAAAAACCAGCCCAAACCCCCCCGGGACCCCCAAATCCACCCTAAACCCACTCTGGGACCACCAAAAACCAGCCCAACCCCCCCCAGGACCCCAAACCCACCCTAAACCCACTCTGGGACCCCCAAAAACCAGCCCAACCCCCCCCGGGACCCCCAAATCCACCCTAAACCCACTCTGGGACCACCAAAAACCAGCCCAACCCCCCCCAGGACCCCAAACCCACCCTAAACCCACTCTGGGACCCCCAAAAACCAGCCCAAACCGCCCCTGGGACCCCAAACCCACCCTAAACCCACTCTGGGACCCCAAAAACCAGCCCAAATCCCCCCTGGGACCCCTAAACCCACTCTGGGACCCCAAAAAACCAGCCCAAACCCCATTCCTGGGACCCCCAAACCCACCCCAAATCCCACCCTCAGGACCCCCAGAGCCCCAAATCCCCGGATGGGACCCCCAGATCCCCCTCCCTGGGCGGGTTTGGGGTTTTGGGGACCCCCCTGACCCCTTTGTGTCCCCCTCCCCACAGCCTCTTCTGCAAACTGGCCGCGCTCGTCCGGCACCGCGTGTCGCTCTTCGGTAACTGGGGACGCTGGGGACACTGGGGTGGCGCTGGGGTGGCGCTGGGGTGGCACTGGTGACACACTGGGGTGGCACTGGGGTGGCGCTGGGGTGGCGCTGGGGTGGCGCTGGGGTGGCACTGGTGACACACTGGGGTGGCGCTGGGGTGACACTGGGGTGGCACTGGGGTGGCGCTGGGGTGACACTGGTGACACACTGGGGTGGCACTGGTGACACGAGTGCCACTGCCCCCCCCAATGTCACCGTCCCCTCTGCCAGGGACGGACGCCCCGGCCGTGGTGAACTGTCTGCTCATCCTGGCACGGTCCCTGGACGCCAGGTGGGGACACCGGGGCCGTGTGTGTGTGTGTGTGTGTGTGTGCGTGTGTCACTGTGTCACTGTGTCACCTGTGTCCCCAATGTCCCCAACGTTACCAATCCCCCCAAAGTCCCCAGTGTCCCCACTGACCCCGCTGTCCCCAATGTCCCTGTGTCCCTGATGTCCCCAATGTCCCCAATGTCCCCAATGTCTCCACTGTCCCCAATGTCCCCAATGTCCCCATTGTCCCCACTGTCCCCAATGTCCCCAATGTCCCCAATGTCCCTGTGTCCCCAATGTCCCCAATGTCCCCAATGTCCCCAATGTCTCCACTGTCCCCAATGTCCCCAATGTCCCCAATGTCCCCACTGTCCCCGATGTCCCCATTGTCCCCACTGTCCCCAATGTCCCCAATGTCCCCATTGTCCCCAATGTCCCCAATGTCCCCAATGTCCCCGATGTCCCCATTGTCCCCACTGTCCCCAATGTCCCCAATGTCCCCAATGTCTCCACTGTCCCCAATGTCCCCAATGTCCCTGTGTCCCCAATGTCCCCAATGTCCCCAATGTCCCCATTGTCCCCAATGTCCCCGATGTCCCCAATGTCCCCAATGTCCCTGTGTCCCCAATGTCCCCAATGTCCCCAATGTCCCCATTGTCCCCAATGTCCCCAGTGTCCCCAATGTCCCTGTGTCCCCAATGTCCCCGATGTCCCCAATGTCCCCAATGTCCCTGTGTCCCCAATGTCCCCAATGTCCCCAATGTCCCTGTGTCCCCAATGTCCCCATTGTCCCCAATGTCCCCAATGTCCCTGTGTCCCCAATGTCCCCAATGTCCCCAATGTCCCCAATGTCCCTGTGTCCCCAATGTCCCCAATGTCCCCAATGTCCCCATTGTCCCCAATGTCCCCGATGTCCCCGATGTCCCCACTGTCCCCATTGTCCCCAATGTCCCCAATGTCCCCATGTCCCCATTGTCCCCAATGTCCCCAATGTCCCCGATGTCCCCAATGTCCCCACTGTCCCCAGTGTCCCCAATGTCCCCAATGTCCCCATGTCCCCATGTCCCCAGGACGGTGATGAAGTCGGGCCCCGAGATCGTCAAGGCCGGCCTGCGCTCGTTCTTCGAGTCGGCCGCCGAGGACATGGAGAAGTTGGGGGAGCAGCTGCGGCTGGGCCGGGGGACCCCGACCCGCGCCCCCACCAAGGGCGTGGCCCAGAACGTCACCTACACCTCGGTGGCCCTGCTGCCCGTCCTCACCGCGCTCTTCGAGCACCTGGCGCAGCAGTTCGGGGACGACGTCATCCGTGAGGGACAGGGGGGACAGAGGGGACAGGGGGGACAGAGGGACAGAGGGGACAGAGGGACAGAGGGACAGAGGGGACAGAGGGGACAGGGGGGACAGAGGGGACAGGGGGGACAGAGGGACAGAGGGGACAGAGGGGACAGGGGGGACAGAGGGGACAGGGGGGACAGAGGGACAGAGGGGACAGAGGGGACAGAGGGGACAGGGGGGACAGAGGGGACAGGGGGGACAGGGGGGACAGAGGGGACAGAGGGACAGAGGGGACAGGGGGGACAGAGGGGACAGGGGGGACAGAGGGACAGAGGGGACAGGGGGGACAGAGGGGACAGGGGGGACAGAGGGACAGAGGGGACAGAGGGGACAGGGGGGACAGAGGGGACAGGGGGGACAGAGGGACAGAGGGGACAGAGGGGTCAGAGGGACAGAGGGACAGAGGGGACAGGGGGACAGAGGGACAGAGGGACAGAGGGACAGAGGGACAGAGGGGACAGAGGGGACAGGGAGGACGGGGGGGACAGAGGGACAGAGGGGACAGAGGGGTCAGAGGGACAGAGGGACAGAGGGGACAGGGGGACAGAGGGACAGAGGGACAGAGGGACAGAGGGACAGAGGGGACAGGGAGGACGGGGGGATGGGGGAGATGGGGGGACAGAGGGGCGACACAGTAGGGACGGGGGGTTTGGGGACACGAGAACATGTTGGGGACACGGGGACAGGCAGTGGATGGGGAGGACAGGATGGGGACAGGGGAGGGAGAGAGGCTTGGGGACACAGGGACGTGGTGGGGACAGGGGGACACTGAAGGGAGGTGGGGACAGGGGACGCGTTTGGGCCAGGGAGCTTGGGAGGGTCAGGGCCATGGGGACACTGTGGGGCCACGGGGACATGCTGGGGACAGCTGGTGACACTGTGAGGCCATGGGGACACTGTGGGGCCACGGGGACACGCTGGGGACAGCTGGTGACACTGTGGGGCCATGGGGACACTGTGGGGACACTGTGGGGCCATGGGGACACTGTGAGGCCATGGGGACACTGTGGGGCCATGGGGACACTGTGGGGCCATGGGGACACGCCGGGGACAGCTGGTGACACTGTGGGGCCAGGGTGACACGCTGGGGACACGCTGGGGACACTGTGGGGCCATGGGGACACTGTGGGGCCATGGGGACAGCTGGGGACACTGTGGGGCCACGGGGACACTGTGGGGCCATGGGGACACGCCGGGGACAGCTGGTGACACTGTGGGGCCACGGGGACACTGTGGGGCCATGGGGACACGCCGGGGACAGCTGGTGACACTGTGGGGCTATGGGGACACTGTGGGGCCACGGGGACACGCCGGGGACAGCTGGTGACGTGGCTGTCCCCGCAGTGGACGACGTGCAGGTGTCCTGTTACCGCATCCTGTGCAGCATCTACAGCCTGGGCACCGCCCGCGGGCCCCTCGTGGACAGGTGGGGACTCCAAAACCATGGCCTGGGGTGTCCGTGGGGTGTCCCCTGATGTCCCCCCGATGTCCCCTGACGTCCCCCGTGTCCCCGCAGGCAGCGGCCGGCCCTGGGCGAGTGCCTGGCCCGCCTGGCCGCCGCCATGCCCGTGGCCTTCCTGGAGCCGCAGCTGAACCACCTGAACCCCAGCTCCGTGTACAGCACCAAGAGCGCCCGCGAGCGCGCACGTGGGTGTCACCCGGGGGTCACCTGGGGGTCACCTGGGTCACCTGAGAATCACCTGGGGGTCACCTGGGTCACCCGGGTCACCTGGGGGTCACCTGAGAATCACCTGGGGGTCACCTGTGTCCCCAGTGCTGGGTGGAGGAACTGTGTCCCCTCCTTTCAGGGTGTCCCCATGTCCCCCCTGGGTGTCCCCAGCCCTGTCCCCATGTCCCTTCTGGATGTCGCCAGCCCTGTCCCTGTGTCCCCAGTCCTGCCCCCAGCCCTGTCCCAGTGTCCACAATCCTGTCCCCATGTCCCCCCTGGATGTCCCCAGCCCTGTCCCAGCCGTGTCCCCGTGTCCCCAGCCCTGTTCCGTGTCCCCGTGTCCCCAGTGCTGGGTCTCCCGTCCCGAGTGGAGGAGCTGTGCCCAGACCTGTCCCCGTGTCCCCAGCCGTGTCCCCAGCCCTGTCCCCGTGTCCCCAGCCCTGTCCCCAGGCGTGTCCCCAGCCCTGTCCCGTGTCCCCAGCCGTGTCCCCATGTCCCCCCGGATGTCCCCAGCCCTGTCCCGTGTCCCCAGTGCTGGGTCTCCCGTCCCGGGTGGAGGAGCTGTGCCCAGACCTGTCCTGTGTCCCCAGCCCTGTTCCTGTGTCCCCGTGTCCCCAGCCGTGTCCCCAGCCCTGTCCCCAACCCCGTCCCTGTGTCCCCAGCCCTGTCCCGTGTCCCCAGCCCTGTCCCGTGTCCCCAGCCCTGTCCCCAGCTGTGTCCCCAACCCCGTCCCCGTGTCCCCAGTGCTGGGTCTCCCGTCCCGGGTGGAGGAGCTGTGCCCGGACCTGCCGGACCTGGAGCGCCTCATGGGCGACATCGGCGGCCTGGCGGAGTCGGGCGCGCGCTACACGGAGATGCCGCACGTCATCGAGGTGACGCTGCCCATGCTGTGCCACTACCTGCCCCGCTGGTGGGAGCGCGGCCCCGACGCCGCGCCCCAGGGCCCCTGGGCCACCCAGGTGACGGGCCAGCACCTCAACGCCCTGCTGGGCCACATCCTGCGCATCGTCGTCAACAACCTGGGCATCGACGAGGCCTCCTGGATGAAGAGGCTGGCGGGTGAGGGGCCCCGGGGTGGCGGCCACGGGGGTCCTGCGGGGCGGGCATGGCTGGGTTTGGGTGGTCCCAGGATGGTGCTGGTGGCCACTGGAGGGTCCTACAGGTGATTCTGGGTGGCCCTGGCTGGGTTTGGGTGGTCCCCAGGATGGTGCTGGTGGCTCTAGGTGGCTCCTACAGGTGATTCTGGTGGCGCTGGCTGGGTTTGGGTGGTCCCAGGATGGTGCTGGTGGCTCTGGGTGGCTCCTACAGGTGATGGTGGTGGCTGTGTGTGGTCCTGGAGAGGTTCTGACATCCCGCGACAGTCCCAGGGGTGTTTTGGTGTCCCTGGGATGTCCCCAGGGCTGGTTTGGTGTCCCCAGGGCTGTTTTGGTGGCTCTGGCTGTCCCCAGGCTGTCCCCAGGCTGTCCCCAGGGGTGTTTTGGTGACCCCAGGCTGTCCCCAGGGCTGGTTTGGTGTCCCCAGGGCTGGTTTGGTGTCCCCAGGGCTGTTTTGGTGGCTCTGGCTGTCCCCAGGCTGTCCCCAGGCTGTCCCCAGGGGTGTTTTGGTGACCCCAGGCTGTCCCCAGGGGTGTTTTGGTGTCCCCAGGGCTGGTTTGGTGTCCCCGGGGTCACGGTCCCCGCTCTCCCCGCAGTGTTCGCCCAGCCCATCGTCAGCAAGGCGCGGTCGGAGCTGTCCCAGGGCTGTTTTGGTGGCTCTGGCTGTCCCCAGGCTGTCCCCAGGGCTGGTTTGGTGTCCCCAGTGGTGTTTTGGTGTCCCAGGGCTGGTTTGGTGTCCCCAGGGGTGTTTTGGTGGCTCTGGCTGTCCCTGGGATGTCCCCAGCGCTGGTTTGGTGTCCCCGGGGTCACGGTCCCTGCTCTCCCCGCAGTGTTCGCCCAGCCCATCGTCAGCAAGGCGCGGCCGGAGCTGTCCCAGGGCTGTTTTGGTGTCCCCAGGGCTGGTTTGGTGTCCCCAGGGGTGTTTTGGTGTCCCCAGGCTGTCCCCAGGGCTGTTTTGGTGTCCCCAGGGCTGGTTTGGTGTCCCCAGGGGTGTTTTGGTGTCCCCAGGCTGTCCCCAGGGCTGTTTTGGTGTCCCCAGGGCTGGTTTGGTGTCCCCAGGGGTGTTTTGGTGACCCCAGGCTGTCCCCAGGGTTGGTTTGGTGTCCCCAGGGGTGTTTTGGTGTCCCCAGGGCTGGTTTGGTGTCCCCAGCGCTGGTTTGGTGTCCCCGGGGTCACGGTCCCCGCTCTCCCCGCAGTGTTCGCCCAGCCCATCGTCAGCAAGGCGCGGCCGGAGCTGTCCAGGGCTGTTTTGGTGGCTCTGGCTGTCCCTGGGATGTCCCCAGGCTGTCCCCAGGGTTGGTTTGGTGTCCCCGGGGGTATTTTGGTGTCCCCGGGGTCACGGTCCCCGCTCTCCCCGCAGTGTTCGCCCAGCCCATCGTCAGCAAGGCGCGCCGGAGCTGCTGCGCTCTCACTTCATCCCCACGCTGGGGCGGCTGCGGAAGCGCGCGGGGAAGGTGGTGGCCGAGGAGGAGCAGCTGCGGATGGAGGGCAAGGCCGAGGCCGAGGACGCCGAGCTGCTGATCCGCGACGAGTTCTCGGTGCTCTGCCGCGACCTCTACGCGCTCTACCCGCTGCTGATCCGATACGTGGACAACAGCCGGTGAGGGCAGGGGGGACAGGGATGGGGGGCCTGGGGACAGGGATGGGGGTTGGGGACAGGGACCGGGGGGCCTGGGGACATGGATGGGGGCTTGGGGACAGGGACGGGGGGCTTGGGGACAGAGACGGGGCTTGGGGACAGGGACCGGGGGGCCTGGGGACAGGGACCGGGGGGCCTGGGGACAGGGACCGGGGGGCCTGGGACAGGGATGGGGGTTGGGGACATGGACGGGGGGCCTGGGGACATGGATGGGGGCCTGGGGACAGGGATGGGGGGCTTGGGGACACAGTTGTGGTGAGCCAACCATGGTGGGCTTTGGGGACACCGCCGTGGTGGCTTTGGGGACACCGCCGTGGTGGCCATGGTGACACCGTCGTGGTGGCCATGGGGACGCCGCCGTGATGGCTTTGGGGACATGGCCATGGTGGCTTTGGGGACATGGCCATGGTGGCTTTGGGGACACCGCCGTGGTGGCCATGGGGACGCCGTCGTGGTGGCTTTGGGGACATGGCCATGGTGGCCATGGTGACACCACCATGGTGGCCATGGGGACACCGCCGTGGTGGCTTTGGGGACACGGCCGTGGTGGCTTTGGGGGACACCGCCGTGGTGGCCATGGTGACCCCCGGTGTCCCCCAGGGCCAAGTGGCTGACGGAGCCCAACGAGGACGCCGAGGAGCTGTTCCGCATGGTGGGCGAGGTCTTCATCTACTGGTCCAAGTCTCACGTGAGCGGGGGTCCGGGGGGTCCCAGGGGGCTTTGGGGGGTCCCAGGGAGCTTTGGGGGGCCCCAGGGGGCTTTGGGGGTCTCTCACCCCCTCCCCGTGTCCCCCCCTCAGAACTTCAAGCGTGAGGAGCAGAACTTCGTGGTGCAGAACGAGATCAACAACATGTCCTTCCTGACGGCCGACAGCAAGAGCAAGATGGCCAAGGTGGCTGGGGGCAGCCGGCCTGCGCCCCCAGACCACCCCAGACCCCCTGGGAGCCCTGAAACCTCCCCAAAATCCCACCTTGGACCCCAAAATCCCCACCTGGGACCCTTAATTCACCCCAAAACCTTCACCTGGGACCCCCTAATTCATCCCCAAATCCCACCTTGGACCCCAAAACCTTCACCTGGGACCCCCTAATTCACCCCCAAATCCCACCTTGGACCCCAAAACCTTCACCTGGGACCCCCTAATTCACCCCCAAAACCCACCTTGACCCCAACCCCACCCACTCCCTGGTGTTCCCATCCCACCCAACACCCCGGTGCCCCCCAAAGCCCCCATGGTGCTGCCCCCAGCCCCATTCCCACCCTGAACCCCCATCCTGGGGTCCCTAACAGTGTCCCAGTGTCCCTAACGATGTCCCTAATGATATCCCAGTGTCCCTAACGGTGTCCCAAAGGACGTCCCCAGTGTCCCTAAGGACGTCCCCAGTGTCCCTAACGGTGTCCCAGTGTCCCTAAGGATACCCCAGTGTCCCTAACGGTGTCCCAGTGTCCCTAACGGTGTCCCAAAGGACGTCCCCAGTGTCCCAAAGGACGTCCCCAGTGTCCCTAACGGTGTCCCAGTGTCCCTAACTCTGTCTCTTCTCTCCCCTCGGCTGCGGGTGCTGCTCCCAGTCTGGAGATGGACAGGTTAGCGGGGAGGGGGCTGGGAGGGGACCCCAAACTCCTGCAGGGTCCTGTGGGGCCGCCACGTCTGTGGGGTGACCTTGGCTGGGACCCCCAGCGCCTGCCCTCGTGTCCTCGTGGGGTCACTGCTGTCCCGTCATTGTGGGGTCACTGCTGAGGCCCTGTCCCTGTCCCCAGTGGTGTCCCTGTCCCTGCTGACCCTGTGTCCCCGTGTCCCCGTGTCCCTGTCCCTGACCCAGTGTCTCCATCCCAGGGCGGTGGCTCGGAGCAGGAGCTGTGTCTGTCCCCATGTCCCTGTCCCCCTGTCCCCATGTCCCCGTGTCCCTGTCCCTGTCCCTGTCCCCGTGTCCCTGCTGACCCGATGTCCCCGTCCCAGGGCGGTGGCTTGGAGCAGGAGCTGTGTCTGTCCCCGTGTCCCTGTCCCCGTGTCCCTGTCCCTGTCCCCATGTCCCTGTGTCCCTGCTGACCCGATGTCCCTGTCCCAGGGCGGTGGCTCCGAGCAGAAGCTGTCCCTGTCCCCATGTCCCTGTCCCCCTGTCCCCGTGTCCCCATATCCCCGTGTCCCCTGCAGGGCGGTGGCTTGGAGCAGGAGCTGTCTGTCCCCCTGTCCCCGTGTCCCTGTGTCCCCATGTCCCTGTCCCTGACCCGATGTCCCTGTCCCAGGGCAGTGGCTCGGAGCAGGAGTGCTCCCATGTCCCCATGTCCCCCTGTCCCTGTGTCCCTGTCCCCATGTCCCCGTGTCCCTGTCCCTGTCCCCGTGTCCCCCTGTCCCCGTGTCCCTGTCCCTGTCCCTGTCCCTGTGTCCCTGCTGACCCAATGTCCCTGTCCCAGGGCGGTGGCTCGGAGCAGGAGCTGTGTCTGTCCCTGTCCCTGTCCCCGTGTCCCTGTCCCTGTCCCGATGTCCCGATGTCCCCGTGTCCCCGTCCCAGGGCGGTGGCTTGGAGCAGGAGCTGTGTCTGTCCCTGTCCCCGTGTCCCATGTCCCCATGTCCCCGTGTCCCCTGCAGGGCGGTGGCTCGGAGCAGGAGCTGTGTCTGTCCCCCTGTCCCCGTGTCCCCGTGTCCCTGTCCCTGTGTCCCTGTGTCCCTGCTGACCCGATGTCCCTGTCCCAGGGTGGTGGCTCGGAGCAGGAGCTGTGTCTGTCCCTGTCCCTGTGTCCCATGTCCCCATGTCCCCGTGTCCCTGTCCCCATGTCCCCGTGTCCCCTGCAGGGCGGTGGCTCGGAGCAGGAGCGCTCCAAGAAGCGGCGCCGTGGGGACAGGTACTCTGTGCACACCTCGCTCATCGTGGCCACGCTCAAGAAGATGCTGCCCATCGGCCTCAACATGTGCTCACCTGCCGACCAGGAGCTGATCGCGCTGGCCAAGGGCCGCTACGCCCTGGTGGGACACCTGGGGACACCTGGGCACCCCAAAAACACCCTGGGCACCCAAAAACCACCCTGGGAACCCCCCAAAACCACCCTGGGAACCCCCCAAAATCCACCCTGGGCACCCCAAAAACACCCTGGGAACCCCAAAAACACCCTGGGAACCCAAAAACACCCTGGGACCCCCAGATGTCCCCTGGGTTTAGGGCCAAACCCCTGGGGCTGGGGACACGGGGCTGGCCAAGCACCTGCTGGGTGGCCGGGGACACCTGGGGACACCTGGGGACACCTGGGGACACCTGGGGACCATCTGCAGCATGACCCCAGGGTTTGGGGACCCCCCCCAGGGTCTGGGGACCCCCCCGGGGTTTGGGGACGTCCCTGAGGTGTCCCCTGTGTCCCCCCTGCAGAAGGACACGGACGAGGAGGTTCGGGAGTTCCTGCACAACAACCTGCACCTGCAGGACAAGGTGAGCACGGCGCCGTGTCACCTGTGTCACTGTGTGTCACCCGTGTCACCTGTGTGTCACCTGTGTGTCACCCGTGTCACCTGTGTCACTGTGTCTGTGTCACCTGTTACTCTGTCACTGTGTGTCACCCGTGTCACCTGTGTCACCTGTGTGTCACCTGTGTGTGACCTGTGTCACTGTGTGTCACCCGTGTCACCTGTGTCACCTGTGTCACTGTGTCTGTGTCACCTGTGTCACTGTGTCCCCCGTGTCCCCAGTGTCCCCAGGTGGAGAACATGGGATCTGCCCGCTGGCACATGGCCCTGTCACTGTCCCTGTCACTGTCCCCGATGTCCCCAGGTGGAGAACACGGGCTCTGCCCGCTGGCACATGGCCCTGTCACTGTCCCCAGTGATGTCCCCAATGTCCCCAGGTGGAGAACACGGGCTCTGCCCGCTGGCAGATGGCCCTGTCACTGTCCCCAATGTCCCCAATGTCCCTGTCACTGTCCCTGTCACTGTCCCCAGGTGGAGAACACGGGCTCTGCCCGCTGGCAGATGGCCCTGGTGCGCCAGGCCGGGCGGGACGATGACCCCGACAGCCCCGAGCAGGTCGTGCGCAGGGTGCAGGAGGTGTCGGCCGTGCTCTACCACCTGGAGCAGGTGTGGGGGGCTGGGGGGGTCCCAGGGCCGTTTGGGGTGCCCAGGTGGGTCCCAGGTGGGTCCCAGGTGGGTCCCAGGGGTGCCCAGGTGGGTTCAGGGGTGCCCAGGTGGGTCCCAGGTGGGTCCCAGGGGTGCCCAGGTGACCCCCAGGTGCCCACCTGCAGACGGAGCACCCCTACAAGTCCAAGAAGGCCGCGTGGCACAAGCTCTGGGGGTGCTCTGGTGGGGTCCCAGGGGTGCCCAGGTGGGTCCCAGGTGGGTCCCAGGTGGGTTCAGGGGTGCCCAGGTGACCCCCAGGTGCCCACCTGCAGACGGAGCACCCCTACAAGTCCAAGAAGGCCGTGTGGCACAAGCTCTGGGGGTGCTCTGGTGGGGTCCCAGGGGTGCCCAGGTGGGTTCAGGGGTGCCCAGGGGTGCCCAGGTGACCCCCAGGTGCCCACCTGCAGACGGAGCACCCCTACAAGTCCAAGAAGGCCGTGTGGCACAAGCTCTGGGGGTGCTCTGGGGGGGTCCCAGGGGTGCCCAGGTGGGTCCCAGGTGGGTCCCAGGGGTGCCCAGGTGACCCCCAGGTGCCCACCTGCAGACGGAGCACCCCTACAAGTCCAAGAAGGCCGTGTGGCACAAGCTCTGGGGGTGCTCTGGTGGGGTCCCAGGGGTGCCCAGGTGGGTCCCAGGTGGGTCCCAGGTGGGTTCAGGGGTGCCCAGGTGACCCCCAGGTGCCCACCTGCAGACGGAGCACCCCTACAAGTCCAAGAAGGCCGTGTGGCACAAGCTCCTGTCCAAGCAGCGCCGCCGCGCCGTGGTCGCCTGCTTCCGCATGACGCCGCTGTACAACCTGCCCAGGTGGGCACGGGGGCACTGGGGGGGACTGGGAGGGACTGGGAGGGACTGGGGGGGCACTGAGGGGAACTGGGGGACCCTGGGGGACCCTGGGGGGTTCAGGTGAACGCAGGTGAGCCAAGGTGACACAAGGATCCCTGGGTGACACCTGAGGGATGGGTGGGTCCCAGGTGAGCACAGGTGAGTGCAGGTGACCCCGGTGACCCCCGGTGACCCCCGGTGACCCCTGGTGACCCCGGTGACCCCGGTGACCCCGGTGACCCCGGTGACCCCGTGCCCCGCCCGCAGGCACCGTGCCTGTAACATGTTCCTGGAGTCGTACCGGCTGTCGTGGCTGGGCCGGGAGCAGCCGCCCTTCGAGGATCGCATGATCGACGACCTGTCGGTGAGAGGGGACACCCGGGGGTCTGGGGACACCTGGGGGGGTTTGGGGACATCTCCAGTGGGTTTGGGGACACCCGGGGGGTTTGGGGACATCCTGGGGGGATTTGGGGACACCTGGGGGGATTGGGGACATCTCCAGGGGTTTTGGGGACATCTCGGGGGGATTGGGGACATCTCCAGGGGATTTGGGGACATCTCAGGGGGTTTGGGGACATCTCCAGTGGGTTTGGGGACATCTTGGGGGGATTTGGGGACATCCTGAGGGGATTGGGGACATCTCAGGGGGTTTGGGGACACCCGGGGGGTTTGGGGACATCCTGGGGGGATTTGGGGACATCTCCAGGGGATTTGGGGACATCCTGGGGAGACTGGGGACATCCTGGGGGGATTGGGGACATCTCCAGGGGGTTTGGGGACATCTCCAGGTGGTTTGGGGTTTCTGGGGACATCCCTGGGGTTTTTGGGGACATCCCTGGGGTTTCTGGGGACACCCCGAGCCCCCCTGACGGGGGTTTGGGGTCTCTGGGGACAGAAGTCGGGGCGGGAGGAGGAGGAGGAGGAGGAGGAGGCGGAGGCGCGGCCGGACCCGCTGCACCAGCTGATCCTGCACTTCAGCCGCACCGCGCTCACGAGCAGAGGTGACCCCCAAACCCCCGGGGAGGGACCCCAAAATCCACCGGGGGGACCCCAAAATCCAGTGGGGGGACCCCAAATCCCACTGGAGCGGGGATCCATAAACCCCAAATCCGGCAGAGAAAGACCGAGACACCCCAAACCCCACTGGAGGAGACCCCAAACCCCACAGAGGAGACCCCAAACCCCACAGAGGAGACCCCAAACCCCACGGGGTGGGACCCCCAAACCCACGGGGTGGGACCCCAAAATCCACCGGGGGAACCCCAAATCCCGCTGGAGCGGGGATCCATAAACCCCGAATCCCGGCAGAGAAAGACCGAGACACCCCAAACCCCACAGAGGAGACCCCAAACCCCCCCAAAAGCTGGGACGGACCCCCCAAACCCCGGGGTTGGCACCTCGGGGTCACCTGGACACACCTGGGGCCCCCTTTTTTTGGGTGGGGAGAGGGGGGTCCGAGGGGGGACACCCCAAAAGACCCGCTCGTTTTTTGGGGTGTCCCCGCTGTCCCCAAACCCCGCAGCCACCTGGAGCAGGATCACCTGTACATGGCCTACGCCGGCATCATGGCCAAGGTGGGGGCACCCCCAAAACCGGGGGGAACCCAAGGGTGGGGGGCTCAGGGATCGGGGGTGGGGGCACCCCAGGACCCCCAAAACCGGGAATTGGGGGTGGGGGCACCCCCAGGACCCCCAAAACCGGGGGAGACCCCAAGGGTGGGGGGGGTCAGAGATTGGGGGGCCCCGAGATCATTTTGGGGGTGGAGGGGCGGGGATTGGGGTGGGGTCCCTGGGGTTGGGGGCGGTCCCCAAAGACTGGGGCGGTCCCCAAAGACTGGGGGGGATCCTGGGGGTTTTGGGGGCTCCCAGGGATTTTGGGGGGTTCACGGGGGGGGGGGTTCAGGGGTGAGGAGGGGTTCCCCGGGTATTTTGGGGTTCCCCAGGGAATTTTAGGGTTCCTGGGGGTTTTGGGGCCCCCCAGGTTGGTTGGGGGGGTTCCTAATTTCAGGACCCCCCCCCCCATTTCCTCACCGCCCTCCCCCAGAGCTGCCACATCGAGGAGGGGGAGGAGGAAGAGAAGGAGGAAGAGGAGAAGGAAGAGGAAGAAGCCGAGGATTCATTTGAGGTGTGGGGGGAACCCCGAACCCCCCTGACCCCCGTGTGACCCTGTGACCCCCGTGTGACCCCTGACCCCCGCGTGACCCCTGACCCCCGTGTGACCCCAGGAGAAGGAGATGGAGAAGCAGAAGCTGCTGTCGCAGCAGGCCCGGCTGCACACGCGCGGCGCCGCCGAGATGGTGCTGCAGATGATCAGCGCCTGCAAGGGTGGGTGACCCCTGGGTGACCCCGGGTGACCCCTGGTGACCCCTGAGTGACCCCTGAGTGACCCCGGGTGACCCCTGGGTGACCCCTGAGTGACCCCTGAGTGACCCTGGGTGACCCCTGAGTGACCCCTGGGTGACCCCTGGGTGACCCCCGGGTGACCCCTGAGTGACCCCTGGGTGACCCCTGAGTGACCCCCGAGTGACCCCTGAGTGACCCCTGAGTGACCCCTGGGTGACCCCTGAGTGACCCCCAAGTGACCCCCAAGTGACCCCTGGGTGACCCCTGGGTGACCCCGGGTGACCCCAGGTGACCCCTGGGTGACCCTGGGTGGCCCTGGGTGACCCCGGGTGACCCCTGAGTGACCCCTGAGTGACCCCCAAGTGACCCCTGGGTGACCCCTGGGTGACCCCGGGTGACCCCAGGTGACCCCTGGGTGGCCCTGGGTGACCCCGGGTGACCCCTGGGTGACCCCTGGTGACCCTGGGTGACCCCGGGTGACCCCTGGGTGACCCCTGGGTGTCCCCTGGGTGACCCCTGGGTGACCCCTGGGTGTCCCCTGGGTGACCCCTGAGTGACCCCTGGGTGACCCTGGGTGACCCCTGGGTGACCCCTGGGTGACCCCTGAGTGACCCCTGAGTGACCCCTGAGTGACCCCTGGGTGACCCCTGGGTGACCCCTGACCCCGCGGTGTCCCCAGGTGAGCGGGGCGCCATGGTCTCCTCCACGCTCAAGTTGGGCATCTCCATCCTCAACGGGGGCAACGCCGACGTGCAGCAGGTCAGGGTCACCTGTGTCACCTGTGTCACCTGTGTCACCTGTGTCACCGCTGTGTCACCTCCTGAGTGTCACCTGAGTGTCACCTGAGTGTCACCTGAGTGTCACCTGAGTGTCCCCTGTGTCACCTGAGTGTCACGAGTGTCACCTCCTGAGTGTCACCTGAGTGTCACCTGTGTCACCTGAGTGTCACCTGTGTCACCTGTGTCACCGCTGTGTCACCTCCTGAGTGTCACCTGTGTCACCTGAGTGTCACCTGTGTCACCGCTGTGTCACCTGTGTCACTGTGTGTGTCCCCTGAGTGTCACCTGTGTCACCACATACTCGCGTCCCCCCTGTACCCCTGTGTGTCCTTCTGTCCCTACATGTCCTCACCTGTCTCCACATCCTGTGTCCCCAATGTCCCCAATGTCCCCAATGTCCCCACCTGTCCCCAATGTCCCCCGTGTCCCCAATGTCCCCAATGTTCCCCAATGTCCCCAGTGTCCCCAATGCCCCCAATGTCCCCATTGTCCCCAATCCCCTCAATGTCCCCAATGCCCCCAATGTCCCCAATGTCCCCAATGTCCCCCGTGTCCCCAATGTCCCCCGTGTCCCCAATGTCCCCAATGTCCCCACCTGTCCCCAATGTCCCCAATGTCCCCGATGTCCCCAGTGTCCCCAGTGTCCCCACCTGTGTCCCCAATGTCCCCCGTGTCCCCCCACAGAAGATGCTGGAGTACCTCAAGTCCAAGCGCGAGGTCGGATTCTTCCAGAGCGTGCAGGCGCTGATGCAAACCTGCAGGTACTGGGGTCACCTGGGCTCACCTGGGGTCACCCGGGGTCACCTGGGGTCACCTGCAGGTACCGGGCTCACCTGGGGGGGATTGGGATCACCCTCCGTGGGTCTCTCCCGTTTTTGGGGTTCCCCCTGTTGGGTCTGTCCCGTTTTTGGGGTTCCCC
Source organism: Delichon dasypus (assembly GCA_037837765.1). NCBI lineage: Eukaryota > Metazoa > Chordata > Aves > Passeriformes > Hirundinidae > Delichon > Delichon dasypus. The sequence continues at coordinate 16,647 of JBBAXF010000184.1, read as the reverse complement.
TTTCGGTCTGTCCTGTTTTTGGGGTTCCCCCGTTTGGGTCTGTCCCATTTTTGGGCTCCCCCGTTTGGGTCTCTCCCATTTTTGGGCTCCCCAGTTTGGGTCTGTCCCGTTTTTGGGGCTCCCCTTTCGGTCTGTCCTGTTTTTGGGGCTCCCCCCAATGGGTCTCTCCTGTTTTTGGGGTTCCCCCTGTTGGGTCTCTCCTGTTTTTGGGGTTCCCCAGTTTGGATCTCTCCCGTTTTTGGGGTTCCCCCCGACGGGTCTCTCCCGTTTTTGGGGTTCCCCTTTCGGTCTCTCCCGTTTTTGGGGTTCCCCCCGATGGGTCTCTCCCGTTTTTGGGGTGCCCTGACCCCGCTCCCCGCAGCGTCCTGGACCTGAACGCCTTCGAGCGGCAGAACAAGGCCGAGGGGCTGGGCATGGTCACCGAGGAGGGCACCAGTGAGTGGGGGGCACCCCGGGACCCCCCAAAAGGGACGGGGTGGGCGGGGGGTGTCCCCATCCTGCACCCCAAAACCCCCGCGCTGCTCCGCCCCAGGCCCGGCTGAGAGTGTGGCTGCCTGAGCCCCAAACACCCCGAAACCTAACGCGCCCCAGGCCTAATGCCCCCCAAAATCATCCTCTAATGCCCCCCAAATCATCCTCTAATGCCCCTGAACCCCAAATTATCCCCTAATGCCCCCGAAACCAAAATCATGCTCTAATGCCCCCCCCAATCATCCCCTAATGCCCTCCCAAAATCATCCTCTAATGCCCCCCCAAATCATCCTCTAATCCCCCTGAACCCCAAAATCATCCTCTAATGCCGCCGAACCCCAAAATCATCCTCTAATGCCCCCGAAACCAAAATCATCCCCTAATGCCCCCAAACCTCAAATCATCCCCTAATGCCCCCTGAACCCCAAAATCATCCCCTAATGCCCCCCCAATCATCCTCTAATGCCCCCTGAACTCCAAATCATCCCCTGATGCCGCCCGAACCCCAAATCCTCCCCTAATGCCCTACCTAAACCCCAAATCCTCTCCTAATGCCCCCCCAAATATTTCTCTAACGCCCCCCAAACCCCAACGGCCCCACACCCCTTGGCTCCCCTGCCCCTAATGCTCCCCACAAATCTTTTGCTCCCCATCCTCCTAACGCCCCCCCTCTGTTTGTTGTCCCCCCCAAACCCTAAATCCTGGATCCCCAACGTCCCCAAACCCCTGATTCCCCTCACCGGATCCCCAAATCCCCTCCTGGCTCCCCAAACTCCCCAAACCCCTAATTCCCCTCACCCCAAATCCCCTCCTGGCTCCCTAAATCCCCCAAACCCTAATTCCCCCCACCCCAAATCCCCTCCCAGCTCTCCAAACTCCCCCAAACCCCTAATTCCCCTCACTGGATCCCCAAATCCCCTCCTGGCTCCCTAAATCCCCCAAACCCCTAATTCCCCCCACCCCAAATCCCCTCCTGGATCCCCAAACTCCCCCAAACCCCTAATTCCCCCCACCCCAAATCCCCTCCTGGATCCCCAAATTCCCCCAAACCCTAATTCCCCCCACCCCAAATCCCCTCCCAGCTCCCCAAACTCCCCCAAACCCCTAATTCCCTCACCCCAAATCCCCTCCCGGCTCCCCAGATCCCCCCGGTGCCCCCCGATCCCACTCCCCCCGCTCACTGTCTCTTCTCTCCCCCCGGCTCCGCTGGCAGTCATCAGCCGGGAGAACGGTAAATACGGGGGGCTGTAGGGCTGGGGGGGGCTGTGGGGCAGATATAGGGCCGGGGGGCCTGTAGGGCGGCTATAGGGCCGGGGGGCTGCAGAAGGGCTGTAGGGCCAGGGGGCTGTAGGGCCAGTGGGGCTATAGGGCGGCTATAGGGCCGGGGGGGGCTGTGGGGCAGCTATAGGGCCGGGGGGCTATAGGGCGGCTATAGGGCCAGGGGGGGGCTGTAGGGCGGCTATAGGGCCAGGGGGGGCTGTAGGGCGGCTATAGGGCTGAGGGGCTATAGGGCGGCTATAGGGCCAGGGGGGCTGCAGAAGGGCTGTAGGGCCAGGGGGCTGCAGGGCCAGTGGGGCTATAGGGCGGCTATAGGGCTGGGGGGGGACTATAGGGCCAGGGGGGCTGCAGAGGGGCTGTAGGGCCAGGGGGCTATAGGGCAGCTATAGGGCCAGTGGGGCTATAGGGTCACAGGAGCTACAGGGTCACAGGAGCTATAGGGCCTGAGGGGCCTATGGGGTCTAGAGGGCTATAACGGGGCTATGGGGATGTAGGGCTATGGGGATTTGGGGCTATGGGGCTTTAGGGGTCTCTGGGTGGTCCCAGGGGCTGTAGGGGGCAGGGCTGGGGGCTGTTGGGATTTGGGGCTGGGGTCCCACAGGAGGTTCTGTGGGGCTGGGGGGGCAGGAGGGGGGTGTCCTGTCCCCGTGTCCCTGCTTGTCCCCGCTCGTGTCCCCTCGCTGCTAACCCCCCCTGCCACCCCAATGTCCCTGTGTCACCCTGCCCGTCCCCGTGCCACCGCAGCATGTCCCTGTGCCACTCTCTGGTGTCCCTGTGCCACCACAGCATGTCCCCGTGTCACCCTGCCCGTCCCCGTGCCACCCTGCTTGTCCCTGTGCCACTCTCTGGTGTCCCTGTGCCATCTCAGGGTGTCCCTGTCACACCAGGGTGTCCCCGTGCCAGCTGAGATTGTCCCCGTGCCACTCTCTGGTGTCCCCGTGCCGCCTGAGGTTGTCCCCGTGCCACTCTATGGTGTCCCTGTCACTCCAGGGTGTCCCAGTGCCACTCTGTGGTGTCCCTGTCACACTACGGTGTCCTCGTGCCACCTGAGGTTGTCCCCGTGCCACTCTGTGGTGTCCCCGTGCCACTCTGTGGAGTCCCTGTCACACCAGGGTGTCCTTGTGCCACTCTATGGTGTCCCTGTGCCACCTGAGATTGTCCCCGTGCCACTCTCTGGTGTCCCCGTGCCACTCTGTGGTGTCCCCGTGCCACCCCAGGGTGTCCCCGCGCCAGCCGTGGCCCCGGGTGACGGCGCTGTCCCCGTGTCCCCTCCCGTGTGCCCCCAGGGGAGAAGGTGATGTCGGACGATGAGTTCACCCAGGACCTGTTCCGGCTGCTGCAGCTGCTCTGCGAGGGCCACAACAACGGTGGGGACACCTGGGGACACCTGGGGACACCCAGGGGACACCTGGGGACACCCAGGGACACCCAGGGGACACCTGGGGACACCCAGGGGACACGAGGTGACGCTGAGGTGACCCCGGGCGCGTCCCCGGCCCCCTCCAGACTTCCAGAACTACCTGCGGACGCAGACGGGGAACACGACCACCATCAACATCATCATCTGCACCGTGGATTACCTGCTGCGCCTGCAGGTGACGCTCGGCCGCGCCCGGGGGTGCCGGGGCCGCTCCGGGTGTCCCCAGCGTCCCCAGCGTCCCCAACGTCCCCAACGTCCCCAGGAGTCCATCAGCGACTTCTACTGGTACTACTCGGGCAAGGAGGTCATCGACGAGCAGGGCAAGAGGAACTTCTCCAAGGCCATGGCCGTGGCCAAGCAGGTGTTCAACAGCCTGACCGAGTACATCCAGGTGAGACCTGGACACACCTGGGACCCCAAAAAACACCTGGGACCCCAAAACTGACCCTGGGACCCCAAAACCTGCCCCGGGACCCCAAACCCCACCCCCCTGTACCGCCCCAAATCCCCCGTGGCCAAGCAGGTGTGCAGCAGCCTGACCGAGTACATCCAGGTGAGACCTGGACACACCTGGGACCCCCCAAAAACTGCCCCTGGGACCTCAAAACTGCCTCTGGGACTCCAAAAACTGCCCCAGGACCCCAAAAACTGCCCCGGGACCCCAAAAACTGCCCCAGGACCCCAAAACCCACCCCCCTGTACTGCCCCAAGTCCCCCGTGGCCAAGCAGGTGTGCAGCAGCCTGACCGAGTACATCCAGGTGAGACCTGGACACACCTGGGACCCCCAAAAACACCTGGGACCCCAAAACTGCCCCTGGGATCCCAAAAACCGCCCCAGGACCCCAAAACCCACCCCCCTGTACCGTCCCAAATCCCCCGTGGCCAAGCAGGTGTTCAACAGCCTGACCGAGTACATCTAGGTGAGACCTGGACACACCTGGGACCCCCAAAAACTGCCCCTGGGACCCCCCAAAAACTGCCTCTGAGACCCCCAAACACACCTGAGACCCCCCAAAAACTGCCTCTGAGACCCCCAAACACACCTGGGACCCCCAGAACTGCCCCAGCGCCCCGGGGGGCTCCGGGGGTCCCTCCCAGTACATCCCAGTGTCCCCCAGGGCCCCTGCACTGGGAACCAGCAGAGCCTGGCCCACAGCCGCCTCTGGGACGCCGTGGTCGGCTTCCTGCACGTCTTCGCACACATGATGAAGAAACTGGCCCAGGTGGGCACTGGGAGCACTGGGAGGGTGCTGGGAGGGCACTGGGAGCACTGGGGGGTTACTGGGAGGTTACTGGGAGCACTGGGAGGAGTCTGGGAGCACTGGGAGGGCACTGGGAGGAGACTGGGGGGTTACTGGGGGGTTACTGGGAGGGCACTGGGAGCACTGGGAGGAGACTGGGGGGTTACTGGGAGCACTGGGAGGGCACTGGGAGGGCACTGGGAGGGGACTGGGAACACTGGGAGGTAACTGGGAGCTCTGGGGGGTTACTGGGAGGTTACTGGGAGCACTGGGAGGTCACTGGGGTTAACTGGGAGCGCTGGTGCCCAGGACTCGTCCCAGCTGGGGCTGCTGAAGGAGCTGCTGGACCTGCAGAAGGACATGGTGGTGATGCTGCTGTCCCTGCTGGAAGGTACCTGGGGACCCTGGGGACCCTCACCTGGGGACACTCAGGCCACCTGGGGACCCTCACCTGGGGACACTGACCTGGGGACCCTGGGGACCCTCACCTGGGGACCCTCACCTGGGGACCCTCACCTGGCGACCCTCACCTGGGGACCCTGGGGACCCTCACCTGGGGACCCTCACCTGGGGACCCTGGGGACCCTGACCTGGGGACCCTGACCTGGGGACCCTCACCTGGGGACACTGACCTGGGGACCCTCACCTGGGGACCCTCACCTGGGGACACTGACCTGGGGACCCTCACCTGGGGACTCTCACCTGGGGACCCTCACCTGGGGGCCCCCAAGAGCCTCAGGTGTCCCCAGGTGTCCCCAGGTGCCCCCTGACGGCGCCGTGTCCCCACAGGGAACGTGGTGAACGGGACGATCGCGCGGCAGATGGTGGACATGCTGGTGGAGTCCTCCAGCAACGTCACCATGATCCTCAAGTTCTTCGACATGTTCCTGAAGCTGCGCGACATCGTCTCGTCCGACGCCTTCCGCCACTTCGTCACCGACCCGCGCGGGCTCATCTCCAAGAAGGATTTCCAGAAGGCCATGGACAGCCAGAAGCAGTACGAGCCCGACGAGATCCAGTTCCTGCTCTCCTGCTCCGAGGCCGACGAGAACGAGATGATCGACGTCGAGAGCTTCGCCCAGCGCTTCCAGGTGTGTGGGGATTCCTCCGAGGGAGCCCCGCTGGCGGAGCTACAGCACCCCTAAACCCCCTCCAGGGTCCCCTAAAGCCTCTCCAGGACACCCCAAAACCCCCTAAACCCCCTCCAGGGTCCCCTAAAGCCTCTCCAGGACACCCCAAAACCCCCTAAACCCCCTCCAGGGTCCCCTAAACCCCCTAAACCTCCTCCAAGGATACCCTAAAACCCCCTCCAGGAGCCCCAGGACCCCCTAAAGCCCCTCCAGGACCCCCAGACCCCTCCCAGAGCTCCAGAACCCCCCAGATCTCCTTCAGGAATCCCAGACCCCCTCCCAGGGCTCCAGGACCCCCCAGATCCCCTTCAGGAACCCCCTAAACCCCCTCAAGATCCCCCTAAACCCCCTCCCAGGACTCCAGAACCCCCCAGATCTCCTTCAGGAACCCCCTAAACCCCCTCCAGGACCCCCAGACCCCCTCCCAGAGCTCCAGGACCCCCCAGATCCCCTTCAGGAACCCCCTAAACCCCCTCCAGGAATCCCAGACCCCCTCCCAGAGCTCCAGGACCCCCCAGATCCCCTTCAGGAACCCCCTAAACCCCCTCCAGGACCCCCAGACCCCCTCCCAGGGCTCCAGGACCCCCCAGATCCCCTTCAGGAACCCCCTAAAGCCCCTCCAGGACTCCCAGACCCCCTCCCAGGGCTCCAGGACCCCCCAGATCCCCTTCAGGAACCCCCTAAACCCCCTCCAGGACCCCCAGACCCCCTCCCAGACCCCCTTCTTGGTCGGATACCTTCTCCAAATATCCGGATTTGCCGCCAAAGCCGTCCTTCAGAGCCCGTTTCCGCTTCCACTTCCCTCCCCACGCCTGTCCCGCTCCCCGGCGTTCCCGAGTCGGCGTTCCTCGCCGCGGGGGTTCGCACGAACCCTGAAAACCCGTTTCCAGTTCCCTTTCCCCCCTCGACGGCGTCGAGCGTTCCCAGATCGACGTTTTCCGTCTCAAAACCCGCTGATGAAGCTTGGGGGAAAAAGAAAAACCCCAAACCCTCCCTAAAAGTCCCTTCCCTGTGAGAATTCCCCGCGTCCCCTCCGCGCACAGGAGCCCTCCCGCGACATCGGCTTCAACGTGGCCGTGCTGCTGACCAACCTGTCGGAGCACGTGCCGCACGACCAGCGCCTCAAGACCTTCCTGGAGCAGGCCGAGAGCATCCTGGATTACTTCCGCCCCTTCCTGGGCCGCATCGAGATCATGGGCGCGGCGCGGCGCATCGAGCGCATCTACTTCGAGATCAGCGGCGCCAACAAGGCGCAGTGGGAGATGCCGCAGGTGAAGGAGTCCAAGCGCCAGTTCATCTTCGACGTGGTCAACGAGGGCGGCGAGGCCGAGAAGATGGAGCTCTTCGTCAACTTCTGCGAGGACACCATCTTCGAGATGCAGATCGCCTCGCGCATCTCCGAGGAGGAGGCGCCGCGCGACGAGGAGGAGGAGGAGGACGAGGACAGGGAGGAAGAGGAGCCGGCCGGGCCCGAGGCGCCGGGCGCGGCGCTGCCGGGGCTCGGGGCGCTCCGGAGGGCCCTGGGGTCCCCCCAGACGTGGCGCCGCAGGATCAGGAGGATGAGGAAGAAGTCGGGGCGGGAGCTGGCGTGGGAGGCGGGCGCGGGCGTGGGGCGAGCGGCCCTGGGGGGCGCGCTGGGCGGGCTGGGGGTGCTGGGGGCCCTGGGGCGCCTGGCCTGGAGCTCGCTCTTCGGCGGGGGGCTGGTGGAGGGGGCGCAGCGCCTGGGGGTCATCGAGGTGCTGGGCTCCATGCCCGACCCCACCCAGGACGCGGTGGGCGGCGCGGAGGGAGGCGAGAGCGACGAGGGGGGACCCCCCGAGCACCGGCAGCCCCCCGGGGCGCAGCTGGAGGCGGCCCCCGCCGAGGAGGAGGAGGAGGAGGAGGAGGAGGAGGAAGAGCGGCGGGAGGCCAAGGCGGCGCCGGCGGGGCCGGGGGCGCGCAAGGACCCCCACTTCAGGGGGCTGGCGGCTCCCGACGCGCCGGGGGGGCTCGGAGATATCGGGGAGCCCCCCGGGGCTGAGCCCCCCACCCCCGAGGGGACCCCCATCCTGCGCAGGAAGATCGGGGTAAGGGGGGAAAGGGGATCGGGGGGGGGGTCCCTGGGGGGGAGGTTGGGGGTCTCTAGCGGCCCCGGGGGTCACAACGGAGGGCGGGACATGGGGAGATTCCAGGGGTCCCCATGGCGGTTCCTGGGGGGGATTTGGGGGGCTCGGGGGGAGATTTGGGTGGTGCCCATGGCGGTTCCTGAGGGGGGATTTGGGGGGCTCGGGGGGAGATTTGGGGGGTCCCCATGGCGGTTCCTGAGGGGGATTTGGGGGGGCCCGAGTGGAGATTCCAGGGGTCCCCATGGCAGTTCCTGGGGGTCCCCATGGCGGTTCCTGAGGGGGGATTTGGGGGGCTTGGGGGGAGATTCCAGGGGTCCCCATGGCGGTTCCTGAGGGGGGATTTGGGGGGCTCGGGGGGAGATTCCAGGGGTCCCCATGGCGGTTCCAGAGGGGGGATTTGGGGGGGCCCGAGTGGAGATTTGGGGGGGTCCCCATGGCGGTTCCTGAGGGGGGATTTGGGGTCCCGGGGGGAGATTTTGGGGTCCCTTTGAGGGAGGAGAACCCCTCCTGTGAGGGGGGGGCACAGCGGGGGTCCCCCAGACCCCGATCCCAGCCCCATCCATGGCCTGAGGGGGAGTTTGGGGGGTCCCACGAGGATCAGCCCCCCCAGACCCCCCTCTGACCCCCCAGGAGATGGCGGAGCAGGTGGGGGAGAGGCAGAAGCAGGAGGAGCCCCCGGCCGAGACCGAGAAAGCTGAGTAAGAACCGGGGAGGGGAATTCGGGGAGGGGAATTCGGGGAGGGGTCCCCGCCCCTCCTGGAGAGAGCGGTGGGGCTGTGTCCGGGGCTGTCCCCCAGCCCCCTCCCCAAGCCAAACCCGCTGTCCCCCAGCACAGAGAACGGGGAGAAGGGCGGGGGTCCCGGGGGTCCCGAGGCTCCCGAGGAGGGGCCGGAGCCCCGGGCGCCCCCGAAGCGGCGCAAGTCGGTGCCCAGGGAGCGCCGCGAGCCCCCGGCCGAGGGCGGCTTCGACTTCTGGGGAGAGCTGGAGGTGCAGAGGGTCAAGTTCCTGGTAAGGGGGGGGTTTGGGGAGGGGTCTCCCTCCAGGGGATCCGTGGGGCTCTGGGGAGGGTCCCTGGATCCCTTCTGCCCCCGCCCTCCGCAGAATTACCTGTCGCGGAACTTCTACAACCTGCGGTTCCTGGCGCTGTTCCTGGCCTTCGCCATCAACTTCATCCTCCTCTTCTACAAGGTGGGGGGCCGGGAGGGGGCTTGGAGCCCTCCTGTCCCCTCATGGTGTCCCTATCCCCGCAAAGGGGGGTTTGGAGCCCCCCCGTGTCCCCTGACTCTGTCCCTGTCCCCACAGGTGTCCCCCTGTCCCTGTCCCCTGACCCCGTCCCTGTCCCCGCAGGTGTCCCCTGTCCCCACAGGTGTCCCTGTGTCCCCGCAGGTGTCCCCGTGTCCCCACAGGTGTCCCCTGTCCCCATCCCCTGTCCCCACAGGTGTCCCTGTGTCCCCACAGGTGTCCCCGTGTCCCTGTCCCCTGTCCCCATCCCCTGTCCCCACAGGTGTCCCCGTGTCCCCGTCCCCTGACCCCGTCCCTGTCCCCACAGGTGTCCCCGTGTCCCCATCCCCTGTCCCCTGACCCTGTCCCTGTCCCCGCAGGTGTCCCCGTGTCCCTGTCCCCATCCCCTGTCCCCACAGGTGTCCCCCTGTCCCCATCCCCTGACTGTCCCTGTCCCCGCAGGTGTCCGAGCACCCGCCGGGTTCCCCGGAGGAGCCCGAGGGTTCGGGGGCGCTCCCGGAGGAGGCCGAGGGGGTCCCGGGGGGCTCGGAGGCGGCGCTCCCGGAGGAGCCCGAGGTTTATTATTTCCTGGAGGAGAGCACGGGCTACATGGGCCCGGCGCTGCGCGCGCTGGCGCTGGCGCACACGCTGGTGGCCTTCCTGTGCATCATCGGATACAACTGCCTCAAGGTCACCCCGGGCCTGACCCCTGTGACCCCTGACCCCTGTGTGTGACCCCTGACCCCCTGGTGTGACCCCTGACCCCCCGGTGTGACCCCCAGATCCCGCTGGTGATCTTCAAGCGGGAGAAGGAGGTGGCACAGCCCCCTGACCCCTGTGACCCCTGACCCCTGGTGTGACCCCTGACCCCCCGGTGTGACCCCTGACCCCCGGTGTGACCCCCAGATCCCGCTGGTGATCTTCAAGCGGGAGAAGGAGGTGGCACAGCCCCCTGACCCCTGTGACCCCTGTGTGTGACCCCTGACCCCTGTGTGTGACCCCTGACCCCCCGGTGACCCCCCGGTGTGACCCCCAGATCCCGCTGGTGATCTTCAAGAGGGAGAAGGAGGTGGCACAGACCCCTGACCCCTGTGACCCCTGTGACCCCTGTGTGTGACCCCTGACCCCTGTGTGTGACCCCTGACCCCCCGGTGTGACCCCTGACCCCCGGTGTGACCCCTGACCCCCGGGTGTGACCCCAGATCCCGCTGGTGATCTTCAAGCGGGAGAAGGAGGTGGCGCGGCGCCTCGAGTTCTCGGGGCTCTACATCACCGAGCAGCCGCCCGACGACGACGTCAAGGGACAGTGGGACCGGCTGGTGCTCAACGCCCAGTGAGGGACTGGGGCACTGGGAGGCACTGGGGGGGACTGGGGGGAACTGGGGGGAACTGGGCGGCATTGAAGGGCGCTGGGAGGCACTGGGAGGCACTGGGCAGCACTGGGAGGGCACTGGGGGGGACTGGAGAGCATTGAAGGGCACTGGGAGGTCACTGGAAGTCACTGGGAGCCACTGGGAGAGCACTGGGGGTCACTGAGTGGCACTGGGAGGTCACTGGGAGCCACTGGGAGGCACTGGGAGGTCACTGGGAGCCACTGGGAGCCACTGGGAGGGCACTGGGATTGACTGGGAGAGCACTGGGCAGCACTGGGAGGGCACTGGGAGGGACTGGGAGGCACTGGTAGATCACTGGGAGCCACTGGGCAGCACTGGGAGGGCACTGGGGGGGATTGAGAGAGCATTGAAGGGCACTGGGAGGCACTGGGAGGTCACTGGGGGCACTGGGAAGGCACTGGGAAGGCACTGGGGGTCACTGTGTGGGCATTGGAGGGCACTGGGATTGACTGGGAGCCACTGGGCAGCACTGGGACGTCACTGGGAGGCACTGGGAGATCACTGGGAGCCACTGGGCAGCACTGGAGGGCCACTGGGAGGCACTGGGAGATCACTGGGAGCCACTGGGCAGCACTGGGAGATCACTGGGAGCCACTGGGCAGCACTGGGACGTCACTGGGAGGGCACTGGGCAGCACTGGGGGTCACTGGGAGGGCACTGGGGGTCACTGGGAGCCACTGGGAGCCACTAGGAGGGCACTGGGTGGGCATTGGAGGGCACTGGGCAGCACTGGGAGGGCACTGGGGGTCACTGGGAGGCACTGGGCAGCACTGGGTGGCACTGGGTGGGCACTGGGCAGCACTGGGAGGGCACTGGGGGTCACTGGGAGGCACTGGACGTCACTGGGAGGGCACTGGGGAGTCGTGGGGGAGGTTTCGGGGGGGCTCTGGGGTATCTGAGGGACTGGAGGTGAGGTTTGGGGGTTTTGGGGGGCTGCGGGAGGCCTGGCAGAGGTTGGGGGGGGTTCCTGGGGGTCCCTGTGGGGAGGGGGCTGCTGTCACCCCTGACCCCCCTTTGTCCCCCCAGGTCCTTCCCCAGCAATTACTGGGACAAAGTTCATCAAGAGGAAGGTGAGGGGGGGGCCGGGGCTGGGGCTGCCAACCCCCAAAACCCCAGATTTTGGAGGTGCCCCCCGACGTTTGGAGGGTCTTCACCTCAATTTTGGGGTGTCCCCCCTCCCCGCCTTTCAATTTTGGGACATTCCCCCTCTCAAATTGGGGTCCCCCCCTCAAATTTAGGACATTTCCCTCCTCAAATTTGGGGCGTCCCCTCTCAAAATTCGGGTCCCCCCCTCTCGATTTTGGGTGTTCTACCCCTCAATTTTGGGACACCCCCCCCCATTAATTTTGGGTTGTCCCACTCTCAATTTTGGGATCCTCCCCCTCAATTTTTGGGACATCTCCCTCTCAATTTTTGGATATTCCCCCCTCAATTTTGGGATATTTTCCCCTCAATTTTGGGATATTCCCCCCTCAATTTTGGGATATTCCCCCCCTCAATTTTGGGATATTTCGCCCTCAATTTTTGGGATATTTCCCCCTCAATTTTGGATATTTCCCTCTCAATTTTTGGAATATTCCCCCCTCAATTTTTGGGATATTCCCCCCTCAATTTTGGGATATTTTCCCCTCAATTTTGGGATATTCCCTCCTCAATTTTGGGATATTCCCCCCTCAATTTTGGGATATTTCCCCCCTCAATTTTTGGGATATTCCCCCCTCAATTTTGGGATATTCCCCCTCAATTTTGGGATCCTCCCCCTCAATTTTTGGGACATCTCCCTCTCAATTTTTGGGATATTCCCCCCTCAATTTTGGGATATTCCCCCCTCAATTTTGGGATATTTCCCCCTCAATTTTGGGATATTTCCCCCTCAATTTTGGGATATTTCCCCCTTAATTTTTGGGACATCTCCCTCTCAATTTTTGGGATATTTCCCCCTCAATTTTTGGGATATTTCCCCCCTCAATTTTGGGGTCCCGCAGGTGATGGAGAAGTACGGGGACATCTACGGGCGGGAGAGGATCGCCGAGCTGCTGGGCTGGACCTGGCCAGCCTGGAAGTTGGGGCGCAGGGGGAGCGCAGGGCCCCCCCCGACAGCTCCCTGCTCACCTGGTGGGCTCGGGGGGGATTTGGGGGGGATTTGGGGTCCTGGGGGAGCACAGGGCCCCCCCCGACAGCTCCCTGCTCACCTGGTGGGCTCAGGGGGGATTTGGGGGGGATTTGGGGTCCTGGGGGAGCGCAGAGCACCCTGTGACAGCTCCCTGCTCACATGGTGGGCTCGGGGGGGGGATTTGGGGGGGATTTGGGGAGATTTGGGGGAAGATTTGGGGTGATTTGGGGTCCTGGGGGAGCGCAGAGCACCCCATGACAGCTCCCTGCTCACATGGTGGGCTCTGGGGGCAGATTTTGGGGGGATTTGGGGGGGGATTTGGGGGTCCTGGGTGGTTCTAGGGGGATCCCCTGACATCTCCCTGCTCACCTGGTGAGCTCTGGGGGGGATTTGGGGGGGATTTTTGGGGGGATATCAGGGGGATTTGGGGGTCCTGGTGGTTCTAGGGGGATCCCCTGACATCTCCCTGCTCACCTGGTGAGCTCTGGGGGGATTTGGGGGGGGATTTGGGGGTCCTGGGTGGTTCTAGGGGGATCTCCTGACATCTCCCTGCTCACCTGGTGAGCTCTGGGGGGCATTTTGGGGGGATTTGGGGGCGTTTTGGGGTCCTTTGGGGGGTGTTTCGGGTGGTCCTAGGGGGCCCTGGGGACAGTCGGACACCTCCTGGGTCTGGGGGCTGCTCGGGGGTCCTGCCCCCACACGCTGACCCCCCCCGTGCTGCCCCCCAGGATCACATCCATCGACATCCGCTACCAGATCTGGAAATTCGGGGTCATTTTCACCGATAACGTGAGTGCGGTGGGCTCGGCTGGGCTGGGCTGCTGGGGGCTCACCTGGGCCACGATCCCGTCACCCCCGGGGTTTGGGGTGACCCCCGGGGTTTGGGGTGACCCCCAGGGTTTGGGGTGACACCCAGGGTTTGGGGTGACACCCAGGTTTTGGGGTGACACCTGGGGTTTGGGGTGACCCCCGGGGTTTGGGGTGACCCCCAGGGTTTGGGGTGACCCCTGGGGTTTGGGGTGACACCCAGGTTTTGGGGTGACACCTGGGGTTTGGGGTGACCCCCGGGGTTTGGGGTGACACTCGGGGTTTGGGGTGACACCTGGGGTTTATGGTGACACCCGGGGTTTGGGGTGACCCCTGGCTTTGGCGTGTCCCCCCCAGCTTTGTGGTGACCCCCAGACTTTGAGGTGATGCTCTGACTTTAGGATGACCCCAGACTTTGTGGTGACCCCCCAGCTTTGCTGTGACCCCCAGATTTTGATGTGACCCTCCAGACTTTGGGGTGACCCTCCAGGGTTTGGGGTGACCCCCAGACTTTGGGGTGACCCCCAGCATTGTGGTGACCCCAAGACTTTCATGTGACCCCCCCCAGACTTTGGGGTGACCCCCAGCTTTGCTGTGACCCTCCAGCTTTGCTGTGACCCCCCAGACTTTGCTGTGACCCCCAGGGTTTGGTGTGACCCCCAGACTTTGCTGTGACCCCCAGGGTTTGGTGTGACCCCCAGCTTTGCTGTGACCCCCAGACTTTGCTGTGACCCCCAGACTTTGCTGTGACCCCCAGGGCTTGGGGTGACCCCCAGACTTTGCTGTGACCCCCAGCTTTGCTGTGACCCCCAGACTTTGCTGTGACCCCAGACTTTGCTGTGACTCCCCAGACTTTGCTGTGACCCCCAGCTTTGCTGTGACCCCCCAGCTTTGGTGTGACCCCCAGACTTTGCTGTGACCCCCAGACTTTGCTGTGACCCCCAGCTTTGCTGTGACCCCCAGGGTTTGCGGTGACCCCCAGCTTTGCTGTGACCCCCCAGACTTTGCTGTGACCCCCAGACTTTGCTGTGACCCCCAGCTTTGGTGTGACCCCCAGGGTTTGCGGTGACCCCCAGACTTTGCTGTGACCCCCAGCTTTGCTGTGACCCCCAGGGTTTGCGGTGACCCCCAGCTTTGCTGTGACCCCCCAGCTTTGCTGTGACCCTCCAGCTTTGCTGTGACCCCCAGACTTTGCTGTGACCCCCAGGGTTTGTGGTGACCCCCCAGCTTTGCTGTGACCCCCAGACTTTGCTGTGACCCCCCCCGTGTCCCCCCCAGTCCTTCCTGTACCTCACCTGGTACATGGCCATGTCCCTGCTGGGCCACTACAACAACTTCTTCTTCGCCTCCCACCTGCTGGACATCGCCATGGGCGTCAAGACGCTGCGCACCATCCTGTCCTCCGTCACCCACAACGGCAAGCAGGTGTGGGGGCACCCCTGGGGGCCCGGGGGGGGGGGGGGGGGGGGGGGGGGGGGGGGCCCGGGGGTCCCGCTGACCGCCCCTGTGCCCCCAGCTGGTGATGACGGTGGGGCTGCTGGCCGTGGTGGTCTACCTGTACACCGTGGTGGCCTTCAACTTCTTCCGCAAGTTCTACAACAAGAGCGAGGACGAGGACGAGCCCGACATGAAGTGCGACGACATGATGACGGTGAGGGGGGCTGGGGGGGTCCCCGGGTGGGTTTTGGGGGGGGGGTCCCGGGGGGCTCTCTGATGTCGCCTCCCCCTGCAGTGTTACCTGTTCCACATGTACGTGGGGGTCCGGGCCGGGGGCGGCATCGGGGACGAGATCGAGGACCCTGCGGGGGACGATTACGAGCTGTACCGGGTGGTCTTCGACATCACCTTCTTCTTCTTCGTCATCGTCATCCTGCTGGCCATCATCCAGGGTGGGACATCATCCCGGGAGGGGCTTTGGGGAGGGGGCTTCATCATCCTGCTGGCCTTCATCCAGGGTGGGACCCCGGGAGGGGCTTTGGGGAGGGGGCTTCATCATCCTGCTGGCCATCATCCAGGGTGGGACCCCTGGAGGGGCTTTGGGGGGCTTTTGGGGGGCTTTGGGGTTCATCATCCTGGCCATCATCCAGGGTGCGACCCCTGGGAGGGGATGGGGAGGGGGCTTTGGGGGTCTTCATCATCCTGCTGGCCTTCATCCAGGGTGGGACCCCTGGGAGGGGCTTTGGGGGGCTTTTGGGGGGCTTTGGGGGTCATCATCATCCTGGCCATCATCCAGGGTGGGACATCATCCTGGGAGGGGATGGGGAGGGGCTTTGGGGAGGGGGCTTTGGGGTTCATCATCCTCCTCCTGGCCTTCATCCAGGGTGGGACATCCCTGGGAGGGGATGGGGAGGGGCTTTGGGGAGGGGGCTTTGGGGGTCTTCATCATCCTGCTGGCCTTCATCCAGG
Organism: Delichon dasypus; assembly: GCA_037837765.1. Taxonomy (NCBI): domain Eukaryota; kingdom Metazoa; phylum Chordata; class Aves; order Passeriformes; family Hirundinidae; genus Delichon; species Delichon dasypus. The sequence goes on along the minus strand of JBBAXF010000184.1, from coordinate 1,060 downwards.
GTGGGACCCCCTGGGAGGGGGCTTTGGGGTTCATCATCCTCCTCCTGGCCTTCATCCAGGGTGGGCGCCCCGTGGGGGTCCTGAAAGGGTCCCTGGGGGGCTCTGGGGGGCTCTGGGGGGTCCCGCCCCTCTGACCCCTCGTTTTCGTGCCCCCCAGGTCTGATCATCGACGCCTTCGGGGAGCTGCGGGACCAGCAGGAGCAGGTGAAGGAGGACATGGAGGTGAGTCGGGGGGGGGGGGGCAGGAGGGTCGGGACCACCCCCAGGTGGGATTTGGGGGTGCAGAGACCCCTCTGTGACCCCCCCCGGGCCCTCCCCTCCCCAGACGAAATGTTTCATCTGCGGCATCGGGAGCGATTATTTCGACACGACGCCCCACGGCTTCGAGACCCACACGCTGGAGGAGCACAACCTGGCCAACTACATGTGAGATCTGGGGGGGCTCCGGGGGGCCGGGGGGGGGGTCCCTGTTGACCTCTGACACCCCCAAATCTCACCCCCGCCCCAGGTTTTTCCTGATGTATTTGATCAACAAGGACGAGACGGAGCACACGGGGCAGGTGGGGAGAAGTGGGGTGCTGGGGGGGGGGTCCCAGGGAGGTCTGGGGGGGCTCTGGGGGTCACTGGGGATCAATGGGGGGGTCCCAGGGAGGTCTGGGGGGGCTCTGGGGGTCACTGGAGATCACTGGGGGGGTCCCAGAGAGGTCTGGGGGGGCTCTGGGGGTCACTGGGGGGGTCCCAGGGAGGTCTGGGGGGGCTCTGGGGGTCACTGGGGATCACTGGGGGGGTCCCAGAGAGGTCTGAGGGGGCTCTGAGGGTCCCCAGGGAGGGAATATGGGATCTGGGGTGGTCTCTATGGGATTTGGGAGGGTCTGTATGAGATTTGGGGGATCTCTATGGGATTTGGGGGGGTCTCTATGGGATTTGGGAGGGTCTGTATGAGATTTGGGGGATCTCTATGGGATTTGGGGGGTCTCTATGGGATTTGGGGGATCTCTATGGGATCTGGGGGGATCTCTATGGGATTTGGGGGGGTCTCTATGGGATTTGGGAGGGTCTG
>JBBAXF010000183.1:0-61178 GCA_037837765.1 Delichon dasypus | reverse complement strand
GTGAAACCGCACATATGCTGCACAGAGAGCAAAGCGCTGAAAAGAAGCACACAGAAGCGAGCACCGTGCGTGCTCTTCTCGCAGCCAGCAACTTGTTCCACTTTCCAGCTTCTAACAGGGAAACAGAGCAAGCAGGGTGCTGCATACGTGCTGCACTTGTTGCAAACATGGAAAACAGACAGCCTAGCATCAGCAGCTCAGAAATCACTGATAGAAGCAGAGAAATGCTGCAGGAGCATATTGGCTGGCTAGAAGAGGTGAAACCGCACATATGCTGCACAGAGAGCAAAGCGCTGAAAAGAAGCACACAGAAGCGAGCACCGTGCGTGCTCTTCTCGCAGCCAGCAACTTGTTCCACTTTCCAGCTTCTAACAGGGAAACAGAGCAAGCAGGGTGCTGCATACGTGCTGCACTTGTTGCAAACATGGAAAACAGACAGCCTAGCATCAGCAGCTCAGAAATCACTGATAGAAGCAGAGAAATGCTGCAGGAGCATATTGGCTGGCTAGAAGAGGTGAAACCGCACATATGCTGCACAGAGAGCAAAGCGCTGAAAAGAAGCACACAGAAGCGAGCACCGTGCGTGCTGTTCTCGCAGCCAGCAACTTGTTCCACTTTCCAGCTTCTAACAGGGAAACAGAGCAAGCAGGGTGCTGCATACGTGCTGCACTTGTTGCAAACATGGAAAACAGACAGCCTAGCATCAGCAGCTCAGAAATCACTGATAGAAGCAGAGAAATGCTGCAGGAGCATATTGGCTGGCTAGAAGAGGTGAAACCGCACATATGCTGCACAGAGAGCAAAGCGCTGAAAAGAAGCACACAGAAGCGAGCACCGTGCGTGCTCTTCTCGCAGCCAGCAACTTGTTCCACTTTCCAGCTTCTAACAGGGAAACAGAGCAAGCAGGGTGCTGCATACGTGCTGCACTTGTTGCAAACATGGAAAACAGACAGCCTAGCATCAGCAGCTCAGAAATCACTGATAGAAGCAGAGAAATGCTGCAGGAGCATATTGGCTGGCTAGAAGAGGTGAAACCGCACATATGCTGCACAGAGAGCAAAGCGCTGAAAAGAAGCACACAGAAGCGAGCACCGTGCGTGCTCTTCTCGCAGCCAGCAACTTGTTCCACTTTCCAGCTTCTAACAGGGAAACAGAGCAAGCAGGGTGCTGCATACGTGCTGCACTTGTTGCAAACATGGAAAACAGACAGCCTAGCATCAGCAGCTCAGAAATCACTGATAGAAGCAGAGAAATGCTGCAGGAGCATATTGGCTGGCTAGAAGAGGTGAAACCGCACATATGCTGCACAGAGAGCAAAGCGCTGAAAAGAAGCACACAGAAGCGAGCACCGTGCGTGCTCTTCTCGCAGCCAGCAACTTGTTCCACTTTCCAGCTTCTAACAGGGAAACAGAGCAAGCAGGGTGCTGCATACGTGCTGCACTTGTTGCAAACATGGAAAACAGACAGCCTAGCATCAGCAGCTCAGAAATCACTGATAGAAGCAGAGAAATGCTGCAGGAGCATATTGGCTGGCTAGAAGAGGTGAAACCGCACATATGCTGCACAGAGAGCAAAGCGCTGAAAAGAAGCACACAGAAGCGAGCACCGTGCGTGCTCTTCTCGCAGCCAGCAACTTGTTCCACTTTCCAGCTTCTAACAGGGAAACAGAGCAAGCAGGGTGCTGCATACGTGCTGCACTTGTTGCAAACATGGAAAACAGACAGCCTAGCATCAGCAGCTCAGAAATCACTGATAGAAGCAGAGAAATGCTGCAGGAGCATATTGGCTGGCTAGAAGAGGTGAAACCGCACATATGCTGCACAGAGAGCAAAGCGCTGAAAAGAAGCACACAGAAGCGAGCACCGTGCGTGCTCTTCTCGCAGCCAGCAACTTGTTCCACTTTCCAGCTTCTAACAGGGAAACAGAGCAAGCAGGGTGCTGCATACGTGCTGCACTTGTTGCAAACATGGAAAACAGACAGCCTAGCATCAGCAGCTCAGAAATCACTGATAGAAGCAGAGAAATGCTGCAGGAGCATATTGGCTGGCTAGAAGAGGTGAAACCGCACATATGCTGCACAGAGAGCAAAGCGCTGAAAAGAAGCACACAGAAGCGAGCACCGTGCGTGCTCTTCTCGCAGCCAGCAACTTGTTCCACTTTCCAGCTTCTAACAGGGAAACAGAGCAAGCAGGGTGCTGCATACGTGCTGCACTTGTTGCAAACATGGAAAACAGACAGCCTAGCATCAGCAGCTCAGAAATCACTGATAGAAGCAGAGAAATGCTGCAGGAGCATATTGGCTGGCTAGAAGAGGTGAAACCGCACATATGCTGCACAGAGAGCAAAGCGCTGAAAAGAAGCACACAGAAGCGAGCACCGTGCGTGCTCTTCTCGCAGCCAGCAACTTGTTCCACTTTCCAGCTTCTAACAGGGAAACAGAGCAAGCAGGGTGCTGCATACGTGCTGCACTTGTTGCAAACATGGAAAACAGACAGCCTAGCATCAGCAGCTCAGAAATCACTGATAGAAGCAGAGAAATGCTGCAGGAGCATATTGGCTGGCTAGAAGAGGTGAAACCGCACATATGCTGCACAGAGAGCAAAGCGCTGAAAAGAAGCACACAGAAGCGAGCACCGTGCGTGCTCTTCTCGCAGCCAGCAACTTGTTCCACTTTCCAGCTTCTAACAGGGAAACAGAGCAAGCAGGGTGCTGCATACGTGCTGCACTTGTTGCAAACATGGAAAACAGACAGCCTAGCATCAGCAGCTCAGAAATCACTGATAGAAGCAGAGAAATGCTGCAGGAGCATATTGGCTGGCTAGAAGAGGTGAAACCGCACATATGCTGCACAGAGAGCAAAGCGCTGAAAAGAAGCACACAGAAGCGAGCACCGTGCGTGCTCTTCTCGCAGCCAGCAACTTGTTCCACTTTCCAGCTTCTAACAGGGAAACAGAGCAAGCAGGGTGCTGCATACGTGCTGCACTTGTTGCAAACATGGAAAACAGACAGCCTAGCATCAGCAGCTCAGAAATCACTGATAGAAGCAGAGAAATGCTGCAGGAGCATATTGGCTGGCTAGAAGAGGTGAAACCGCACATATGCTGCACAGAGAGCAAAGCGCTGAAAAGAAGCACACAGAAGCGAGCACCGTGCGTGCTCTTCTCGCAGCCAGCAACTTGTTCCACTTTCCAGCTTCTAACAGGGAAACAGAGCAAGCAGGGTGCTGCATACGTGCTGCACTTGTTGCAAACATGGAAAACAGACAGCCTAGCATCAGCAGCTCAGAAATCACTGATAGAAGCAGAGAAATGCTGCAGGAGCATATTGGCTGGCTAGAAGAGGTGAAACCGCACATATGCTGCACAGAGAGCAAAGCGCTGAAAAGAAGCACACAGAAGCGAGCACCGTGCGTGCTCTTCTCGCAGCCAGCAACTTGTTCCACTTTCCAGCTTCTAACAGGGAAACAGAGCAAGCAGGGTGCTGCATACGTGCTGCACTTGTTGCAAACATGGAAAACAGACAGCCTAGCATCAGCAGCTCAGAAATCACTGATAGAAGCAGAGAAATGCTGCAGGAGCATATTGGCTGGCTAGAAGAGGTGAAACCGCACATATGCTGCACAGAGAGCAAAGCGCTGAAAAGAAGCACACAGAAGCGAGCACCGTGCGTGCTCTTCTCGCAGCCAGCAACTTGTTCCACTTTCCAGCTTCTAACAGGGAAACAGAGCAAGCAGGGTGCTGCATACGTGCTGCACTTGTTGCAAACATGGAAAACAGACAGCCTAGCATCAGCAGCTCAGAAATCACTGATAGAAGCAGAGAAATGCTGCAGGAGCATATTGGCTGGCTAGAAGAGGTGAAACCGCACATATGCTGCACAGAGAGCAAAGCGCTGAAAAGAAGCACACAGAAGCGAGCACCGTGCGTGCTCTTCTCGCAGCCAGCAACTTGTTCCACTTTCCAGCTTCTAACAGGGAAACAGAGCAAGCAGGGTGCTGCATACGTGCTGCACTTGTTGCAAACATGGAAAACAGACAGCCTAGCATCAGCAGCTCAGAAATCACTGATAGAAGCAGAGAAATGCTGCAGGAGCATATTGGCTGGCTAGAAGAGGTGAAACCGCACATATGCTGCACAGAGAGCAAAGCGCTGAAAAGAAGCACACAGAAGCGAGCACCGTGCGTGCTCTTCTCGCAGCCAGCAACTTGTTCCACTTTCCAGCTTCTAACAGGGAAACAGAGCAAGCAGGGTGCTGCATACGTGCTGCACTTGTTGCAAACATGGAAAACAGACAGCCTAGCATCAGCAGCTCAGAAATCACTGATAGAAGCAGAGAAATGCTGCAGGAGCATATTGGCTGGCTAGAAGAGGTGAAACCGCACATATGCTGCACAGAGAGCAAAGCGCTGAAAAGAAGCACACAGAAGCGAGCACCGTGCGTGCTCTTCTCGCAGCCAGCAACTTGTTCCACTTTCCAGCTTCTAACAGGGAAACAGAGCAAGCAGGGTGCTGCATACGTGCTGCACTTGTTGCAAACATGGAAAACAGACAGCCTAGCATCAGCAGCTCAGAAATCACTGATAGAAGCAGAGAAATGCTGCAGGAGCATATTGGCTGGCTAGAAGAGGTGAAACCGCACATATGCTGCACAGAGAGCAAAGCGCTGAAAAGAAGCACACAGAAGCGAGCACCGTGCGTGCTCTTCTCGCAGCCAGCAACTTGTTCCACTTTCCAGCTTCTAACAGGGAAACAGAGCAAGCAGGGTGCTGCATACGTGCTGCACTTGTTGCAAACATGGAAAACAGACAGCCTAGCATCAGCAGCTCAGAAATCACTGATAGAAGCAGAGAAATGCTGCAGGAGCATATTGGCTGGCTAGAAGAGGTGAAACCGCACATATGCTGCACAGAGAGCAAAGCGCTGAAAAGAAGCACACAGAAGCGAGCACCGTGCGTGCTCTTCTCGCAGCCAGCAACTTGTTCCACTTTCCAGCTTCTAACAGGGAAACAGAGCAAGCAGGGTGCTGCATACGTGCTGCACTTGTTGCAAACATGGAAAACAGACAGCCTAGCATCAGCAGCTCAGAAATCACTGATAGAAGCAGAGAAATGCTGCAGGAGCATATTGGCTGGCTAGAAGAGGTGAAACCGCACATATGCTGCACAGAGAGCAAAGCGCTGAAAAGAAGCACACAGAAGCGAGCACCGTGCGTGCTCTTCTCGCAGCCAGCAACTTGTTCCACTTTCCAGCTTCTAACAGGGAAACAGAGCAAGCAGGGTGCTGCATACGTGCTGCACTTGTTGCAAACATGGAAAACAGACAGCCTAGCATCAGCAGCTCAGAAATCACTGATAGAAGCAGAGAAATGCTGCAGGAGCATATTGGCTGGCTAGAAGAGGTGAAACCGCACATATGCTGCACAGAGAGCAAAGCGCTGAAAAGAAGCACACAGAAGCGAGCACCGTGCGTGCTCTTCTCGCAGCCAGCAACTTGTTCCACTTTCCAGCTTCTAACAGGGAAACAGAGCAAGCAGGGTGCTGCATACGTGCTGCACTTGTTGCAAACATGGAAAACAGACAGCCTAGCATCAGCAGCTCAGAAATCACTGATAGAAGCAGAGAAATGCTGCAGGAGCATATTGGCTGGCTAGAAGAGGTGAAACCGCACATATGCTGCACAGAGAGCAAAGCGCTGAAAAGAAGCACACAGAAGCGAGCACCGTGCGTGCTCTTCTCGCAGCCAGCAACTTGTTCCACTTTCCAGCTTCTAACAGGGAAACAGAGCAAGCAGGGTGCTGCATACGTGCTGCACTTGTTGCAAACATGGAAAACAGACAGCCTAGCATCAGCAGCTCAGAAATCACTGATAGAAGCAGAGAAATGCTGCAGGAGCATATTGGCTGGCTAGAAGAGGTGAAACCGCACATATGCTGCACAGAGAGCAAAGCGCTGAAAAGAAGCACACAGAAGCGAGCACCGTGCGTGCTCTTCTCGCAGCCAGCAACTTGTTCCACTTTCCAGCTTCTAACAGGGAAACAGAGCAAGCAGGGTGCTGCATACGTGCTGCACTTGTTGCAAACATGGAAAACAGACAGCCTAGCATCAGCAGCTCAGAAATCACTGATAGAAGCAGAGAAATGCTGCAGGAGCATATTGGCTGGCTAGAAGAGGTGAAACCGCACATATGCTGCACAGAGAGCAAAGCGCTGAAAAGAAGCACACAGAAGCGAGCACCGTGCGTGCTCTTCTCGCAGCCAGCAACTTGTTCCACTTTCCAGCTTCTAACAGGGAAACAGAGCAAGCAGGGTGCTGCATACGTGCTGCACTTGTTGCAAACATGGAAAACAGACAGCCTAGCATCAGCAGCTCAGAAATCACTGATAGAAGCAGAGAAATGCTGCAGGAGCATATTGGCTGGCTAGAAGAGGTGAAACCGCACATATGCTGCACAGAGAGCAAAGCGCTGAAAAGAAGCACACAGAAGCGAGCACCGTGCGTGCTCTTCTCGCAGCCAGCAACTTGTTCCACTTTCCAGCTTCTAACAGGGAAACAGAGCAAGCAGGGTGCTGCATACGTGCTGCACTTGTTGCAAACATGGAAAACAGACAGCCTAGCATCAGCAGCTCAGAAATCACTGATAGAAGCAGAGAAATGCTGCAGGAGCATATTGGCTGGCTAGAAGAGGTGAAACCGCACATATGCTGCACAGAGAGCAAAGCGCTGAAAAGAAGCACACAGAAGCGAGCACCGTGCGTGCTCTTCTCGCAGCCAGCAACTTGTTCCACTTTCCAGCTTCTAACAGGGAAACAGAGCAAGCAGGGTGCTGCATACGTGCTGCACTTGTTGCAAACATGGAAAACAGACAGCCTAGCATCAGCAGCTCAGAAATCACTGATAGAAGCAGAGAAATGCTGCAGGAGCATATTGGCTGGCTAGAAGAGGTGAAACCGCACATATGCTGCACAGAGAGCAAAGCGCTGAAAAGAAGCACACAGAAGCGAGCACCGTGCGTGCTCTTCTCGCAGCCAGCAACTTGTTCCACTTTCCAGCTTCTAACAGGGAAACAGAGCAAGCAGGGTGCTGCATACGTGCTGCACTTGTTGCAAACATGGAAAACAGACAGCCTAGCATCAGCAGCTCAGAAATCACTGATAGAAGCAGAGAAATGCTGCAGGAGCATATTGGCTGGCTAGAAGAGGTGAAACCGCACATATGCTGCACAGAGAGCAAAGCGCTGAAAAGAAGCACACAGAAGCGAGCACCGTGCGTGCTCTTCTCGCAGCCAGCAACTTGTTCCACTTTCCAGCTTCTAACAGGGAAACAGAGCAAGCAGGGTGCTGCATACGTGCTGCACTTGTTGCAAACATGGAAAACAGACAGCCTAGCATCAGCAGCTCAGAAATCACTGATAGAAGCAGAGAAATGCTGCAGGAGCATATTGGCTGGCTAGAAGAGGTGAAACCGCACATATGCTGCACAGAGAGCAAAGCGCTGAAAAGAAGCACACAGAAGCGAGCACCGTGCGTGCTCTTCTCGCAGCCAGCAACTTGTTCCACTTTCCAGCTTCTAACAGGGAAACAGAGCAAGCAGGGTGCTGCATACGTGCTGCACTTGTTGCAAACATGGAAAACAGACAGCCTAGCATCAGCAGCTCAGAAATCACTGATAGAAGCAGAGAAATGCTGCAGGAGCATATTGGCTGGCTAGAAGAGGTGAAACCGCACATATGCTGCACAGAGAGCAAAGCGCTGAAAAGAAGCACACAGAAGCGAGCACCGTGCGTGCTCTTCTCGCAGCCAGCAACTTGTTCCACTTTCCAGCTTCTAACAGGGAAACAGAGCAAGCAGGGTGCTGCATACGTGCTGCACTTGTTGCAAACATGGAAAACAGACAGCCTAGCATCAGCAGCTCAGAAATCACTGATAGAAGCAGAGAAATGCTGCAGGAGCATATTGGCTGGCTAGAAGAGGTGAAACCGCACATATGCTGCACAGAGAGCAAAGCGCTGAAAAGAAGCACACAGAAGCGAGCACCGTGCGTGCTCTTCTCGCAGCCAGCAACTTGTTCCACTTTCCAGCTTCTAACAGGGAAACAGAGCAAGCAGGGTGCTGCATACGTGCTGCACTTGTTGCAAACATGGAAAACAGACAGCCTAGCATCAGCAGCTCAGAAATCACTGATAGAAGCAGAGAAATGCTGCAGGAGCATATTGGCTGGCTAGAAGAGGTGAAACCGCACATATGCTGCACAGAGAGCAAAGCGCTGAAAAGAAGCACACAGAAGCGAGCACCGTGCGTGCTGTTCTCGCAGCCAGCAACTTGTTCCACTTTCCAGCTTCTAACAGGGAAACAGAGCAAGCAGGGTGCTGCATACGTGCTGCACTTGTTGCAAACATGGAAAACAGACAGCCTAGCATCAGCAGCTCAGAAATCACTGATAGAAGCAGAGAAATGCTGCAGGAGCATATTGGCTGGCTAGAAGAGGTGAAACCGCACATATGCTGCACAGAGAGCAAAGCGCTGAAAAGAAGCACACAGAAGCGAGCACCGTGCGTGCTCTTCTCGCAGCCAGCAACTTGTTCCACTTTCCAGCTTCTAACAGGGAAACAGAGCAAGCAGGGTGCTGCATACGTGCTGCACTTGTTGCAAACATGGAAAACAGACAGCCTAGCATCAGCAGCTCAGAAATCACTGATAGAAGCAGAGAAATGCTGCAGGAGCATATTGGCTGGCTAGAAGAGGTGAAACCGCACATATGCTGCACAGAGAGCAAAGCGCTGAAAAGAAGCACACAGAAGCGAGCACCGTGCGTGCTCTTCTCGCAGCCAGCAACTTGTTCCACTTTCCAGCTTCTAACAGGGAAACAGAGCAAGCAGGGTGCTGCATACGTGCTGCACTTGTTGCAAACATGGAAAACAGACAGCCTAGCATCAGCAGCTCAGAAATCACTGATAGAAGCAGAGAAATGCTGCAGGAGCATATTGGCTGGCTAGAAGAGGTGAAACCGCACATATGCTGCACAGAGAGCAAAGCGCTGAAAAGAAGCACACAGAAGCGAGCACCGTGCGTGCTCTTCTCGCAGCCAGCAACTTGTTCCACTTTCCAGCTTCTAACAGGGAAACAGAGCAAGCAGGGTGCTGCATACGTGCTGCACTTGTTGCAAACATGGAAAACAGACAGCCTAGCATCAGCAGCTCAGAAATCACTGATAGAAGCAGAGAGATGCTGCAGGAGCATATTGGCTGGCTAGAAGAGGTGAAACCGCACATATGCTGCACAGAGAGCAAAGCGCTGAAAAGAAGCACACAGAAGCGAGCACCGTGCGTGCTCTTCTCGCAGCCAGCAACTTGTTCCACTTTCCAGCTTCTAACAGGGAAACAGAGCAAGCAGGGTGCTGCATACGTGCTGCACTTGTTGCAAACATGGAAAACAGACAGCCTAGCATCAGCAGCTCAGAAATCACTGATAGAAGCAGAGAAATGCTGCAGGAGCATATTGGCTGGCTAGAAGAGGTGAAACCGCACATATGCTGCACAGAGAGCAAAGCGCTGAAAAGAAGCACACAGAAGCGAGCACCGTGCGTGCTCTTCTCGCAGCCAGCAACTTGTTCCACTTTCCAGCTTCTAACAGGGAAACAGAGCAAGCAGGGTGCTGCATACGTGCTGCACTTGTTGCAAACATGGAAAGCAGACAGCCTAGCATCAGCAGCTCAGAAATCACTGATAGAAGCAGAGAGATGCTGCAGGAGCATATTGGCTGGCTAGAAGAGGTGAAACCGCACATATGCTGCACAGAGAGCAAAGCGCTGAAAAGAAGCACACAGAAGCGAGCACCGTGCGTGCTCTTCTCGCAGCCAGCAACTTGTTCCACTTTCCAGCTTCTAACAGGGAAACAGAGCAAGCAGGGTGCTGCATACGTGCTGCACTTGTTGCAAACATGGAAAACAGACAGCCTAGCATCAGCAGCTCAGAAATCACTGATAGAAGCAGAGAGATGCTGCAGGAGCATATTGGCTGGCTAGAAGAGGTGAAACCGCACATATGCTGCACAGAGAGCAAAGCGCTGAAAAGAAGCACACAGAAGCGAGCACCGTGCGTGCTCTTCTCGCAGCCAGCAACTTGTTCCACTTTCCAGCTTCTAACAGGGAAACAGAGCAAGCAGGGTGCTGCATACGTGCTGCACTTGTTGCAAACATGGAAAACAGACAGCCTAGCATCAGCAGCTCAGAAATCACTGATAGAAGCAGAGAAATGCTGCAGGAGCATATTGGCTGGCTAGAAGAGGTGAAACCGCACATATGCTGCACAGAGAGCAAAGCGCTGAAAAGAAGCACACAGAAGCGAGCACCGTGCGTGCTCTTCTCGCAGCCAGCAACTTGTTCCACTTTCCAGCTTCTAACAGGGAAACAGAGCAAGCAGGGTGCTGCATACGTGCTGCACTTGTTGCAAACATGGAAAGCAGACAGCCTAGCATCAGCAGCTCAGAAATCACTGATAGAAGCAGAGAAATGCTGCAGGAGCATATTGGCTGGCTAGAAGAGGTGAAACCGCACATATGCTGCACAGAGAGCAAAGCGCTGAAAAGAAGCACACAGAAGCGAGCACCGTGCGTGCTCTTCTCGCAGCCAGCAACTTGTTCCACTTTCCAGCTTCTAACAGGGAAACAGAGCAAGCAGGGTGCTGCATACGTGCTGCACTTGTTGCAAACATGGAAAACAGACAGCCTAGCATCAGCAGCTCAGAAATCACTGATAGAAGCAGAGAAATGCTGCAGGAGCATATTGGCTGGCTAGAAGAGGTGAAACCGCACATATGCTGCACAGAGAGCAAAGCGCTGAAAAGAAGCACACAGAAGCGAGCACCGTGCGTGCTGTTCTCGCAGCCAGCAACTTGTTCCACTTTCCAGCTTCTAACAGGGAAACAGAGCAAGCAGGGTGCTGCATACGTGCTGCACTTGTTGCAAACATGGAAAACAGACAGCCTAGCATCAGCAGCTCAGAAATCACTGATAGAAGCAGAGAGATGCTGCAGGAGCATATTGGCTGGCTAGAAGAGGTGAAACCGCACATATGCTGCACAGAGAGCAAAGCGCTGAAAAGAAGCACACAGAAGCGAGCACCGTGCGTGCTGTTCTCGCAGCCAGCAACTTGTTCCACTTTCCAGCTTCTAACAGGGAAACAGAGCAAGCAGGGTGCTGCATACGTGCTGCACTTGTTGCAAACATGGAAAACAGACAGCCTAGCATCAGCAGCTCAGAAATCACTGATAGAAGCAGAGAAATGCTGCAGGAGCATATTGGCTGGCTAGAAGAGGTGAAACCGCACATATGCTGCACAGAGAGCAAAGCGCTGAAAAGAAGCACACAGAAGCGAGCACCGTGCGTGCTCTTCTCGCAGCCAGCAACTTGTTCCACTTTCCAGCTTCTAACAGGGAAACAGAGCAAGCAGGGTGCTGCATACGTGCTGCACTTGTTGCAAACATGGAAAACAGACAGCCTAGCATCAGCAGCTCAGAAATCACTGATAGAAGCAGAGAAATGCTGCAGGAGCATATTGGCTGGCTAGAAGAGGTGAAACCACACATATGCTGCACAGAGAGCAAAGCGCTGAAAAGAAGCACACAGAAGCGAGCACCGTGCGTGCTCTTCTCGCAGCCAGCAACTTGTTCCACTTTCCAGCTTCTAACAGGGAAACAGAGCAAGCAGGGTGCTGCATACGTGCTGCACTTGTTGCAAACATGGAAAACAGACAGCCTAGCATCAGCAGCTCAGAAATCACTGATAGAAGCAGAGAAATGCTGCAGGAGCATATTGGCTGGCTAGAAGAGGTGAAACCGCACATATGCTGCACAGAGAGCAAAGCGCTGAAAAGAAGCACACAGAAGCGAGCACCGTGCGTGCTCTTCTCGCAGCCAGCAACTTGTTCCACTTTCCAGCTTCTAACAGGGAAACAGAGCAAGCAGGGTGCAGCATACGTGCTGCACTTGTTGCAAACATGGAAAACAGACAGCCTAGCATCAGCAGCTCAGAAATCACTGATAGAAGCAGAGAAATGCTGCAGGAGCATATTGGCTGGCTAGAAGAGGTGAAACCGCACATATGCTGCACAGAGAGCAAAGCGCTGAAAAGAAGCACACAGAAGCGAGCACCGTGCGTGCTCTTCTCGCAGCCAGCAACTTGTTCCACTTTCCAGCTTCTAACAGGGAAACAGAGCAAGCAGGGTGCTGCATACGTGCTGCACTTGTTGCAAACATGGAAAACAGACAGCCTAGCATCAGCAGCTCAGAAATCACTGATAGAAGCAGAGAAATGCTGCAGGAGCATATTGGCTGGCTAGAAGAGGTGAAACCGCACATATGCTGCACAGAGAGCAAAGCGCTGAAAAGAAGCACACAGAAGCGAGCACCGTGCGTGCTCTTCTCGCAGCCAGCAACTTGTTCCACTTTCCAGCTTCTAACAGGGAAACAGAGCAAGCAGGGTGCTGCATACGTGCTGCACTTGTTGCAAACATGGAAAACAGACAGCCTAGCATCAGCAGCTCAGAAATCACTGATAGAAGCAGAGAAATGCTGCAGGAGCATATTGGCTGGCTAGAAGAGGTGAAACCGCACATATGCTGCACAGAGAGCAAAGCGCTGAAAAGAAGCACACAGAAGCGAGCACCGTGCGTGCTCTTCTCGCAGCCAGCAACTTGTTCCACTTTCCAGCTTCTAACAGGGAAACAGAGCAAGCAGGGTGCTGCATACGTGCTGCACTTGTTGCAAACATGGAAAACAGACAGCCTAGCATCAGCAGCTCAGAAATCACTGATAGAAGCAGAGAAATGCTGCAGGAGCATATTGGCTGGCTAGAAGAGGTGAAACCGCACATATGCTGCACAGAGAGCAAAGCGCTGAAAAGAAGCACACAGAAGCGAGCACCGTGCGTGCTCTTCTCGCAGCCAGCAACTTGTTCCACTTTCCAGCTTCTAACAGGGAAACAGAGCAAGCAGGGTGCTGCATACGTGCTGCACTTGTTGCAAACATGGAAAACAGACAGCCTAGCATCAGCAGCTCAGAAATCACTGATAGAAGCAGAGAAATGCTGCAGGAGCATATTGGCTGGCTAGAAGAGGTGAAACCGCACATACGCTGCACAGAGAGCAAAGCGCTGCGAAGAAGCACACAGAAGCGAGCACCGTGCGTGCTGTTCTCGCAGCCAGCAACTTGTTCCACTTTCCAGCTTCTAACAGGGAAACAGAGCAAGCAGGGTGCTGCATACGTGCTGCACTTGTTGCAAACATGGAAAACAGACAGCCTAGCATCAGCAGCTCAGAAATCACTGATAGAAGCAGAGAAATGCTGCAGGAGCATATTGGCTGGCTAGAAGAGGTGAAACAGCACATACGCTGCACAGAGAGCAAACCGCTGAAAAGAAGCACACAGAAGCGAGCACCGTGCGTGCTGTTCTCGCAGAGAGCAACTTGTTCCACTTTCCAGCTTCTAACAGGGAAACAGAGCAAGCAGGGTGCAGCATACGTGCTGCACTTGTTGCAAACATGGAAAACAGACACCCTGGCATCAGCAGCTCAGAAATCACTGATAGAAGCAGAGAAATGCTGCAGGAGCATATTGGCTGGCTAGAAGAGGTGAAACAGCACATACGCTGCACAGAGAGCAAACCGCTGAAAAGAAGCACACAGAAGCGAGCACCGTGCGTGCTCTTCTCGCAGCCAGCAACTTGTTCCACTTTCCAGCTTCTAACAGGGAAACAGAGCAAGCAGGGTGCTGCATACGTGCTGCACTTGTTGCAAACATGGAAAACAGACAGCCTAGCATCAGCAGCTCAGAAATCACTGATAGAAGCAGAGAAATGCTGCAGGAGCATATTGGCTGGCTAGAAGAGGTGAAACAGCACATATGCTGCACAGAGAGCAAACCGCTGAAAAGAAGCACACAGAAGCGAGCACGGTGCCTGCTGTTCTCGCAGAGAGCAACTTGTTCCACCTTACAGCTTTGAAAGAGAATTCCAATCCTGGTGGAACTTAGTGAATTTTACTTACAACCCCCTTACAAACACGGCTACAGCTTTTGTATTAACCGTAATCAATGTTTCAGTGCATTTGATATTCCCTATCATTGCATTAGGTTTGAATCATGATGGAGCTATTCTCTATCCTTCCGAGCATAGGGAATGGGACCGTCGAATGGGTGAGAAATGGCAAACTGTTAACTTAGAATCCTGTATTGTCCGAGAACAACAAGGGTTTATCTGTGAAAGTAATGCAATTATAGCCCAAGATATTTGTTTAGATACAGAGCAAAATACCTGTCATTTTGAAATTCATCCTAATGAGGCCTCTGGAACAGTCCTAATATATGTAGGCAATGGCTGTGCATGCTTTAGAACTATTTGTGATACGGTATTTGTAGAAAACACAGTAGTAGACACTAAAAATCATTCAAATTTCTGTGCTTGCAATTTTACTAAAATTACAGGATGTGATTTCTCTTATAAAGCTCTGCTTACTTCTCATTACCTTTTGCAACCAAATTATACATTAATTCACAAACTATCACCTACTCCCATTGGAATGAACCTAACTTTGGTAAAGCAATTGTTGCTTCACCAGGACTTAATAGAAATTTTGGAAAAGATCAAGAAAAATGGGCAGAAACCCCTGATAACTGTTCATCATAATGTGAAAGAAATACATTGTGTTATAGAATGAACTGGAGAATGATGAAACGGTTAACACGGTTGACGTCCATAATTAATGCTCATAACCTGGCAGATATCCTCTCCCCTATGGACATCCCCAAGACTATTGATAAAATTTGAATGCATATTTTGAAATTATTTCCTTTTGTAATCTTGTGAAAATTACTTTTGATTTTTTGTGATTTGTTATGAAAAGTTATTGTAATTAATACTGATTGTTATTATTGTTTTGATTAATTGTGATTTGTTTGATAATCTTAATTAATATTATTTGCTCCTTTTCCTTTTCTACTTTTCCTTTTCCTTCTTTTTCTCCCTCTCCCTCTCTACATATTACCTCCGTTTCTCGGGGTATACTACCAACGTTGACGAGTCCTGAAGACTTAGCAACGCCACTATGGAACCCTGCTGAAGATCTCTTGAAGACAATCGTGAGTCACGGGGTGATGTAAGAGTCTGTCCGAGGTTGCCATCATTTGCCTCACAATCGTCATAAGGACCCTGAGGACCCCACTGCAGTTCTGGCCTGCTTGAGGTGGATGCTTGCCAGTCGTCTGCAGGTGCATTTTCCCGTGTCACCAGGCCACGGTACACGGGCTTTGAGCAGTGTAATGGTAGTGCTGTACCTGAAGATTGCACCTGCTTCACGGTCCCTGCCTCAAGACAATAGCCTATGAATTTCCCCACCTCTTGGCCAAGGGAACTTTCTGGGGTAACTTTGGTGGTCCCCCACAGAAAATCCTTCATCTGCTTTGCAACCACCGTGACAGACAGAGATCAAAACCCCCTTCCGAGGACTGAGATTGAGACCCCTATATGAAGCCCCTCTCAAGGACTGAGACATCAGACCCCGACAACCCCAATATTGGGGGCTGGGGCTGACTCAGCCAAAGTGGGATGTTTGCCTGGGGGCGTGATCGTTGGACCAAGAAGACAATGGCTCTCGCTTACTGCTAAGAACATAAACTACCTGTTCCCCCTCGGGAGCTTCAATAGATTTACCTGTTCCCCCCGTGATTGAGGACTATAATAAAAACCCCTGAGTTAACCAGAGGTTTGGAGAGACTCTCCCCGACGTGACAGGCGGACCCATCGACCGGACCACGAGGACTCCGTCTCCACGTTTGGTAGCTATATCCCCCCTTTCCTCTATCTCTTTCTCTACCTCTTTCTCTCACTCTTAATCCCTCTATCGCATTTGCTATGGTCAATCAATAAAAGGTGCATTTGTTTTAATGCTGAAATCCCCTCTGTGTTGTGTTTTGCACTCTGAGATCAGTAAACGAACCATCACGACCCCCGCTTGTACGAGCGGATCGTGACATTAAATTGGCATCACGGACAGGATTCTGATAGACGGAGGGGTTTGCAGGGTCGTGTGTAGTCTGTAATAGGGGAAGGACGTTTCGCTCCAGCCGCACCTAGCCTGTCATTCCCAAAAGGGTTGAACAGAGCTAGAAAGCAAGGGGGGCGACTCGAATTTCCCGCAAACTGCACACGCCTCGGTGATAAGCACCCCCATACTCAATTGAGGGTTCTGTCTTCAGAATTTCACAAAAGATCTCTTAGTGCAAAAAGGGGAAACTGTTTTTGTGTTTGTGTGTCTCTGGACTGTCTGGGAAGGAAGGGACAACCTGGAGAAACTAAGCAGGGCCTCCCAGGCAGATTTTGTCTCTTCACCCACTCAGGGAAGTGAAGGGAGACACAGCCGAGCTGTGTGTGTGTGTAACTAAGTGGTACCTCCCTGTAGTGGTTTTGATCTCTTCATAAAATTAATGAAACCTTAGTGTAAAAGCCTAAGCTGTACTTTAAAACTGTTTTGTGTTTGTATGCCTCTGGACTGTCTGGGAAGGAAGGGACAACCTGAAGAAACTGAGCAGAGCCTCCCAGGCAGATTTTGTCTCTTCACCCACTCAGGGAAGCGGAGGGAGACACAGCCGAGCTGTGTGTGTGTGTAACTAAGTGGTACCTCCCTGTAGTGGTTTTTGATCCCTTCCTAAAAATACTAAGAAGGCTAAGTTGCATATTAAACTGTTTTGTATGTGTGTGAATTTGGACTGTCTGGGAAGGAAGGGACGACCTGAAGAAACTAAGCAGGGCCTCCCAGGCAGATTTTGTCTCTTCACCCACTCAGGGAAGCGAAGGGGGACACAGCCGAGCTGTGTGTATGTGTAACTGAGTATTTCTTCCCTGTTGTGGTTTTGATCCCTTCACAAAATGACTGAAAATATTAGTACAAAAGACAAAGCTGCATTTTATGCATTACTTGCTAAACACAATGCCAAGCCTTCTCCGGGAGGAGAAGAGTGGGCACAATGTAATTGGTTTAATTTGGAAAATATTATTGATAGAGCATGTTCTTTACAACATGAAACAAAATTTAAACTGGGCAAAAACAAAACCATCCTCTGCTCAGTTTTGGGAGCTTGTCTGTCAGCAGCCGTAGAAAGTCGCTTCAAGCGAAGAAGTGAGGAAAAAGCTATAATAGACTCCCTTCAAAACCTAGTTGAAATTTTGTAAAAACAATTAAATGAAGAAAGGAATGAGATCTATGCACTGAGAGCTGCCCTTAGAGAGGAACGTGTTAAAATCTCCTATAATGTTGATTCCTCTATGGAAACAGAGGAGAAGGAAACTCCTCACATTAAACAAATTTATCCCCATAAGGAACTTGAAGCAGTCAAAAACTGCGGGGAAATCTGCTGTCCTCACTTGAGACTCTTAGTTCAAACAGAATATAATTACATAAATGATGAAGATTTTGAACCACATATCACAACCAAACATATACCATACAGAGCTACTGAACTGGCTAAGCTAAAAAAGGAATACAGCCACCACCAACAAGAATCAGAGACAGAGTATATCTTCCAAGTGTCCCTCACTGGTGGAGATCAAATTAAATTAACTGAACATGAGGCCAGTGGATATCGGGGACATGGAGGTTTCTTGACAACAGGAAATAAACATATTCCGTGGTCCCTGACTCAGTTTGCAGCTTATTGGGCAGGGGGGCTTAGCCCCTTGGAAAGGGGCGATCCTTTGGCTATAATCTGTGGCCCTGACCAACTGTTAGAAAACATCCACAGAGCTGTCTGCTTGCAAATGATACATGAAAGAAAATTAATTTCTGGCTATGAATCACCAAAGCAATTACCAGTGAAGCCAGAACTGATGACCCCTTTGATTCAGGGACTTCCAGAACCACTCAAACCTACAGCAATTATTTTACAAAAGACCATAAGGGCATTAGGTCCTGTGGAAAGGCTGGAGAGATTCCTTGGAAACTCAAGCAACCAAACTGGATCTACCGATCCTGGGTTTGCTCCATATTCAATCCCCTCTCCGTTGCCAGCTTCTCAATTTGATTCATCTGCCGGTGATCATAAAGTTTGGACTGGGAATCAGCTTGCAGCAGATCTCATTAATTGCAGTAAAAGGTATGGACCTGTAAAAACCCCGGAGGACGCTTCTATTAGGCTTTCCCAAGGGTACAAACATTCCCTCACCCTAGCTCAGGATGCCCAAGAGTTAGAAAACTTACCCATAGGTCACAATGTAGCTGTCTATCAATACATTGATGATATCCTTGTGGGAGGAGATGAAATAGAAGAAGTGGGAGGTGTCCCACAGAAAATAATCTCTCACTTAGAAAGCCTTAATTTGCAGGTTACCTCAGAGAAAATTCAAAAACCTTCTCAGGAAGTGAAGCTTTTGGGAATTTGGTGGAAGGGAGCTATGACAGGCATTCCACCGGATACCCTAACCTCTTTAGATCAGATTAAAATGCCTGAATCCAGGAAAGATCTTCGGCAAGCACTAGGACGATTAGTGTTCTGGAGAGAACACATTCCAGATTTCTCAATAATTGCTAGGCCCCTTTATGGTTTGCTGAGGAAAGGGGTGAAATGGGATTGGATCCCTTCTCAGGAGGAAGCAATGCACTTGCTGATTTTTGAAGTGACAGCTCATCAAGCCCCGGACCCTATTCACCCTACAGACCCTTTCCAGGTAGAATGGGGATTTGCCTCCTCAGGGCTATCCGTACACATATGGCAGCATGGTCCTGAGGGTCTGACGAGATCTGCTGGTTTTTATTCCCATAGTTTCAAAGATGCTGAAAAAAGAAATACTACCTGGGAAAAAGGATTGTTTGTGCTTAGCTTAGCTCTCAAAGAAGTGGAGCAGGTTGCACAACAACAACCAGTTGTCTTGAGAGGCCCTTTTGAAGTTATTAAAACAGTCACTACTGGGATCCCCCCCCCCCCCCCACCTGATGGGGTGGCCCAGGGGGCCTCAGTAGAGAAAGTGGTATGCTCAGATTGAACATTACTGTAACATCTTCTCAATTACTGAAGAAGCTGTGAAAGGTGTGAATGATAAATGGGTGGTAAATGGGTGCCACAAAATCACTGCTTTTTGCCCTACACCTCCAAGCATAATTCCCTCACCACAGGGACCTGATGATCCTAGAGCATCCTGCACATTACCCTGGACAGCCTGCTCTGGTGGACCTTCCTACTGTAGGGGCAGTACCCCTAGTGCTGAAAATCCCTCTGAATAATTATGCATGTATAGTCTTTGATGCCCTAGGGAAAGAGCATCAGATAAATTACACGCTGGACAATTCCATCATTCTAATTTTCTGCCTCTTAGTGGCAGATTTTGTTGTGTTTGCTTTTCACAGGAGAGCTCCGAGGGACATTAAAGATCATCTGAACCGTGATAAGACTAGTGATACTTTTCTGTATCCTAGCACAACCCCATGGCCAGAATTTTTCGGAATGGCCTTGGTCCCAAGCTTTTGTTCACTCTACCGGATCCATGGGAAATGTGGAAAGTTTAAACCTATCAACTCTTGTTATGCATGAAAATCAGATATACACTACGCAGGAATGGGAAAACCAAAAAAACCTGGCAGCTTCCAGGGACAGCGGGGGAAAAAATTAGTATAGGGTGCCGAATGATTAATGGAACCACCTATAGTAAAGCAATCTCAATCAGTGTTCGGACAAACCAAACATATAAGCACAAAGAGGTCTGCACACATCCAAGCGTACAGGACTGTTGGAACAATTTCACACTGCCACAAACTGTAGAAGTAGTTTGTCTTTGGGCCAAAAATACTGAAGGGCTTTCTTTCAAGTTTAAAATAAATATCACAGCCCAATCTACTACAGCTCATACCACCACCACTCCAGCCCAACCACCAGTTATGCTTGGCTCCGGACGTTAAGGGAAATAACCGGTATTATGGGAACAGGATTGGGAATTCTAAATACTATTAATGAATAAATTGGCTGCCACAACTAGAGATTTGACTAAATTACAACAACCACTACAGTCGTCCTTATTGGCTTTGGGAACACATCAGTGGTTGTTATCAAACATATTACCAAATTGGGAAAAGGTAAATGTAAAAGATCATAAATTGATAATTGGTGCGCTCAATGCTACACAGAACAATGTTTCTTTGGCCCTCAGCTGTAGATGCAGTCAGTTGCTGCCTCTGTTATAAGAGAAGGTGAAGAAGGCACTTTTCCTACTGAAATTCGGAAAATAATTTGGGACAATGCCACTGACTTTGAAAGAGAATTCCAATCCTGGTGGAACTTAGTGAATTTTACTTACAACCCCCTTACAAACACGGCTACAGCTTTTGTATTAACCGTAAGCAATGTTTCAGTGCATTTGATATTCCCTATCATTGCATTAGGATTGAATCATGATGGAGCTATTCTCTGTCCTTCCGAGCATAGGGAATGGGACCGTCGAATGGGTGAGAAATGGCAAACTGTTAACTTAGAATCCTGTATTGTCCGAGAACAACAAGGGTTTATCTGTGAAAGTAATGCAATTATAGCCCAAGATATTTGTTTAGATACAGAGCAAAATACCTGTCATTTTGAAATTCATCCTAATGAGGCCTCTGGAACAGTCCTAATATATGTAGGCAATGGCTGTGCATGCTTTAGAACTATTTGTGATACGGTATTTGTAGAAAACACAGTAGTAGACACTAAAAATCATTCAAATTTCTGTGCTTGCAATTTTACTAAAATTACAGGATGTGATTTCTCTTATAAAGCTCTGCTTACTTCTCATTACCTTTTGCAACCAAATTATACATTAATTCACAAACTATCACCTACTCCCATTGGAATGAACCTAACTTTGGTAAAGCAATTGTTGCTTCACCAGGACTTAATAGAAATTTTGGAAAAGATCAAGAAAAATGGGCAGAAACCCCTGATAACTGTTCATCATAATGTGAAAGAAATACATTGTGTTATAGAATGAACTGGAGAATGATGAAACGGTTAACACGGTTGACGTCCATAATTAATGCTCATAACCTGGCAGATATCCTCTCCCCTATGGACATCCCCAAGACTATTGATAAAATTTGAATGCATATTTTGAAATTATTTCCTTTTGTAATCTTGTGAAAATTACTTTTGATTTTTTGTGATTTGTTATGAAAAGTTATTGTAATTAATACTGATTGTTATTATTGTTTTGATTAATTGTGATTTGTTTGATAATCTTAATTAATATTATTTGCTCCTTTTCCTTTTCTACTTTTCCTTTTCCTTCTTTTTCTCCCTCTCCCTCTCTACATATTACCTCCGTTTCTCGGGGTATACTACCAACGTTGACGAGTCCTGAAGACTTAGCAACGCCACTATGGAACCCTGCTGAAGATCTCTTGAAGACAATCGTGAGTCACGGGGTGATGTAAGAGTCTGTCCGAGGTTGCCATCATTTGCCTCACAATCGTCATAAGGACCCTGAGGACCCCACTGCAGTTCTGGCCTGCTTGAGGTGGATGCTTGCCAGTCGTCTGCAGGTGCATTTTCCCGTGTCACCAGGCCACGGTACACGGGCTTTGAGCAGTGTAATGGTAGTGCTGTACCTGAAGATTGCACCTGCTTCACGGTCCCTGCCTCAAGACAATAGCCTATGAATTTCCCCACCTCTTGGCCAAGGGAACTTTCTGGGGTAACTTTGGTGGTCCCCCACAGAAAATCCTTCATCTGCTTTGCAACCACCGTGACAGACAGAGATCAAAACCCCCTTCCGAGGACTGAGATTGAGACCCCTATATGAAGCCCCTCTCAAGGACTGAGACATCAGACCCCGACAACCCCAATATTGGGGGCTGGGGCTGACTCAGCCAAAGTGGGATGTTTGCCTGGGGGCGTGATCGTTGGACCAAGAAGACAATGGCTCTCGCTTACTGCTAAGAACATAAACTACCTGTTCCCCCTCGGGAGCTTCAATAGATTTACCTGTTCCCCCCGTGATTGAGGACTATAATAAAAACCCCTGAGTTAACCAGAGGTTTGGAGAGACTCTCCCCGACGTGACAGGCGGACCCATCGACCGGACCACGAGGACTCCGTCTCCACGTTTGGTAGCTATATCCCCCCTTTCCTCTATCTCTTTCTCTACCTCTTTCTCTCACTCTTAATCCCTCTATCGCATTTGCTATGGTCAATCAATAAAAGGTGCATTTGTTTTAATGCTGAAATCCCCTCTGTGTTGTGTTTTGCACTCTGAGATCAGTAAACGAACCATCACGACCCCCGCTTGTACGAGCGGATCGTGACATTAAATTGGCATCACGGACAGGATTCTGATAGACGGAGGGGTTTGCAGGGTCGTGTGTAGTCTGTAATAGGGGAAGGACGTTTCGCTCCAGCCGCACCTAGCCTGTCATTCCCAAAAGGGTTGAACAGAGCTAGAAAGCAAGGGGGGCGACTCGAATTTCCCGCAAACTGCACACGCCTCGGTGATAAGCACCCCCATACTCAATTGAGGGTTCTGTCTTCAGAATTTCACAAAAGATCTCTTAGTGCAAAAAGGGGAAACTGTTTTTGTGTTTGTGTGTCTCTGGACTGTCTGGGAAGGAAGGGACAACCTGGAGAAACTAAGCAGGGCCTCCCAGGCAGATTTTGTCTCTTCACCCACTCAGGGAAGTGAAGGGAGACACAGCCGAGCTGTGTGTGTGTGTAACTAAGTGGTACCTCCCTGTAGTGGTTTTGATCTCTTCATAAAATTAATGAAACCTTAGTGTAAAAGCCTAAGCTGTACTTTAAAACTGTTTTGTGTTTGTATGCCTCTGGACTGTCTGGGAAGGAAGGGACAACCTGAAGAAACTGAGCAGAGCCTCCCAGGCAGATTTTGTCTCTTCACCCACTCAGGGAAGCGGAGGGAGACACAGCCGAGCTGTGTGTGTGTGTAACTAAGTGGTACCTCCCTGTAGTGGTTTTTGATCCCTTCCTAAAAATACTAAGAAGGCTAAGTTGCATATTAAACTGTTTTGTATGTGTGTGAATTTGGACTGTCTGGGAAGGAAGGGACGACCTGAAGAAACTAAGCAGGGCCTCCCAGGCAGATTTTGTCTCTTCACCCACTCAGGGAAGCGAAGGGGGACACAGCCGAGCTGTGTGTATGTGTAACTGAGTATTTCTTCCCTGTTGTGGTTTTGATCCCTTCACAAAATGACTGAAAATATTAGTACAAAAGACAAAGCTGCATTTTATGCATTACTTGCTAAACACAATGCCAAGCCTTCTCCGGGAGGAGAAGAGTGGGCACAATGTAATTGGTTTAATTTGGAAAATATTATTGATAGAGCATGTTCTTTACAACATGAAACAAAATTTAAACTGGGCAAAAACAAAACCATCCTCTGCTCAGTTTTGGGAGCTTGTCTGTCAGCAGCCGTAGAAAGTCGCTTCAAGCGAAGAAGTGAGGAAAAAGCTATAATAGACTCCCTTCAAAACCTAGTTGAAATTTTGTAAAAACAATTAAATGAAGAAAGGAATGAGATCTATGCACTGAGAGCTGCCCTTAGAGAGGAACGTGTTAAAATCTCCTATAATGTTGATTCCTCTATGGAAACAGAGGAGAAGGAAACTCCTCACATTAAACAAATTTATCCCCATAAGGAACTTGAAGCAGTCAAAAACTGCGGGGAAATCTGCTGTCCTCACTTGAGACTCTTAGTTCAAACAGAATATAATTACATAAATGATGAAGATTTTGAACCACATATCACAACCAAACATATACCATACAGAGCTACTGAACTGGCTAAGCTAAAAAAGGAATACAGCCACCACCAACAAGAATCAGAGACAGAGTATATCTTCCAAGTGTCCCTCACTGGTGGAGATCAAATTAAATTAACTGAACATGAGGCCAGTGGATATCGGGGACATGGAGGTTTCTTGACAACAGGAAATAAACATATTCCGTGGTCCCTGACTCAGTTTGCAGCTTATTGGGCAGGGGGGCTTAGCCCCTTGGAAAGGGGCGATCCTTTGGCTATAATCTGTGGCCCTGACCAACTGTTAGAAAACATCCACAGAGCTGTCTGCTTGCAAATGATACATGAAAGAAAATTAATTTCTGGCTATGAATCACCAAAGCAATTACCAGTGAAGCCAGAACTGATGACCCCTTTGATTCAGGGACTTCCAGAACCACTCAAACCTACAGCAATTATTTTACAAAAGACCATAAGGGCATTAGGTCCTGTGGAAAGGCTGGAGAGATTCCTTGGAAACTCAAGCAACCAAACTGGATCTACCGATCCTGGGTTTGCTCCATATTCAATCCCCTCTCCGTTGCCAGCTTCTCAATTTGATTCATCTGCCGGTGATCATAAAGTTTGGACTGGGAATCAGCTTGCAGCAGATCTCATTAATTGCAGTAAAAGGTATGGACCTGTAAAAACCCCGGAGGACGCTTCTATTAGGCTTTCCCAAGGGTACAAACATTCCCTCACCCTAGCTCAGGATGCCCAAGAGTTAGAAAACTTACCCATAGGTCACAATGTAGCTGTCTATCAATACATTGATGATATCCTTGTGGGAGGAGATGAAATAGAAGAAGTGGGAGGTGTCCCACAGAAAATAATCTCTCACTTAGAAAGCCTTAATTTGCAGGTTACCTCAGAGAAAATTCAAAAACCTTCTCAGGAAGTGAAGCTTTTGGGAATTTGGTGGAAGGGAGCTATGACAGGCATTCCACCGGATACCCTAACCTCTTTAGATCAGATTAAAATGCCTGAATCCAGGAAAGATCTTCGGCAAGCACTAGGACGATTAGTGTTCTGGAGAGAACACATTCCAGATTTCTCAATAATTGCTAGGCCCCTTTATGGTTTGCTGAGGAAAGGGGTGAAATGGGATTGGATCCCTTCTCAGGAGGAAGCAATGCACTTGCTGATTTTTGAAGTGACAGCTCATCAAGCCCCGGACCCTATTCACCCTACAGACCCTTTCCAGGTAGAATGGGGATTTGCCTCCTCAGGGCTATCCGTACACATATGGCAGCATGGTCCTGAGGGTCTGACGAGATCTGCTGGTTTTTATTCCCATAGTTTCAAAGATGCTGAAAAAAGAAATACTACCTGGGAAAAAGGATTGTTTGTGCTTAGCTTAGCTCTCAAAGAAGTGGAGCAGGTTGCACAACAACAACCAGTTGTCTTGAGAGGCCCTTTTGAAGTTATTAAAACAGTCACTACTGGGATCCCCCCCCCCCCCCCACCTGATGGGGTGGCCCAGGGGGCCTCAGTAGAGAAAGTGGTATGCTCAGATTGAACATTACTGTAACATCTTCTCAATTACTGAAGAAGCTGTGAAAGGTGTGAATGATAAATGGGTGGTAAATGGGTGCCACAAAATCACTGCTTTTTGCCCTACACCTCCAAGCATAATTCCCTCACCACAGGGACCTGATGATCCTAGAGCATCCTGCACATTACCCTGGACAGCCTGCTCTGGTGGACCTTCCTACTGTAGGGGCAGTACCCCTAGTGCTGAAAATCCCTCTGAATAATTATGCATGTATAGTCTTTGATGCCCTAGGGAAAGAGCATCAGATAAATTACACGCTGGACAATTCCATCATTCTAATTTTCTGCCTCTTAGTGGCAGATTTTGTTGTGTTTGCTTTTCACAGGAGAGCTCCGAGGGACATTAAAGATCATCTGAACCGTGATAAGACTAGTGATACTTTTCTGTATCCTAGCACAACCCCATGGCCAGAATTTTTCGGAATGGCCTTGGTCCCAAGCTTTTGTTCACTCTACCGGATCCATGGGAAATGTGGAAAGTTTAAACCTATCAACTCTTGTTATGCATGAAAATCAGATATACACTACGCAGGAATGGGAAAACCAAAAAAACCTGGCAGCTTCCAGGGACAGCGGGGGAAAAAATTAGTATAGGGTGCCGAATGATTAATGGAACCACCTATAGTAAAGCAATCTCAATCAGTGTTCGGACAAACCAAACATATAAGCACAAAGAGGTCTGCACACATCCAAGCGTACAGGACTGTTGGAACAATTTCACACTGCCACAAACTGTAGAAGTAGTTTGTCTTTGGGCCAAAAATACTGAAGGGCTTTCTTTCAAGTTTAAAATAAATATCACAGCCCAATCTACTACAGCTCATACCACCACCACTCCAGCCCAACCACCAGTTATGCTTGGCTCCGGACGTTAAGGGAAATAACCGGTATTATGGGAACAGGATTGGGAATTCTAAATACTATTAATGAATAAATTGGCTGCCACAACTAGAGATTTGACTAAATTACAACAACCACTACAGTCGTCCTTATTGGCTTTGGGAACACATCAGTGGTTGTTATCAAACATATTACCAAATTGGGAAAAGGTAAATGTAAAAGATCATAAATTGATAATTGGTGCGCTCAATGCTACACAGAACAATGTTTCTTTGGCCCTCAGCTGTAGATGCAGTCAGTTGCTGCCTCTGTTATAAGAGAAGGTGAAGAAGGCACTTTTCCTACTGAAATTCGGAAAATAATTTGGGACAATGCCACTGACTTTGAAAGAGAATTCCAATCCTGGTGGAACTTAGTGAATTTTACTTACAACCCCCTTACAAACACGGCTACAGCTTTTGTATTAACCGTAAGCAATGTTTCAGTGCATTTGATATTCCCTATCATTGCATTAGGATTGAATCATGATGGAGCTATTCTCTGTCCTTCCGAGCATAGGGAATGGGACCGTCGAATGGGTGAGAAATGGCAAACTGTTAACTTAGAATCCTGTATTGTCCGAGAACAACAAGGGTTTATCTGTGAAAGTAATGCAATTATAGCCCAAGATATTTGTTTAGATACAGAGCAAAATACCTGTCATTTTGAAATTCATCCTAATGAGGCCTCTGGAACAGTCCTAATATATGTAGGCAATGGCTGTGCATGCTTTAGAACTATTTGTGATACGGTATTTGTAGAAAACACAGTAGTAGACACTAAAAATCATTCAAATTTCTGTGCTTGCAATTTTACTAAAATTACAGGATGTGATTTCTCTTATAAAGCTCTGCTTACTTCTCATTACCTTTTGCAACCAAATTATACATTAATTCACAAACTATCACCTACTCCCATTGGAATGAACCTAACTTTGGTAAAGCAATTGTTGCTTCACCAGGACTTAATAGAAATTTTGGAAAAGATCAAGAAAAATGGGCAGAAACCCCTGATAACTGTTCATCATAATGTGAAAGAAATACATTGTGTTATAGAATGAACTGGAGAATGATGAAACGGTTAACACGGTTGACGTCCATAATTAATGCTCATAACCTGGCAGATATCCTCTCCCCTATGGACATCCCCAAGACTATTGATAAAATTTGAATGCATATTTTGAAATTATTTCCTTTTGTAATCTTGTGAAAATTACTTTTGATTTTTTGTGATTTGTTATGAAAAGTTATTGTAATTAATACTGATTGTTATTATTGTTTTGATTAATTGTGATTTGTTTGATAATCTTAATTAATATTATTTGCTCCTTTTCCTTTTCTACTTTTCCTTTTCCTTCTTTTTCTCCCTCTCCCTCTCTACATATTACCTCCGTTTCTCGGGGTATACTACCAACGTTGACGAGTCCTGAAGACTTAGCAACGCCACTATGGAACCCTGCTGAAGATCTCTTGAAGACAATCGTGAGTCACGGGGTGATGTAAGAGTCTGTCCGAGGTTGCCATCATTTGCCTCACAATCGTCATAAGGACCCTGAGGACCCCACTGCAGTTCTGGCCTGCTTGAGGTGGATGCTTGCCAGTCGTCTGCAGGTGCATTTTCCCGTGTCACCAGGCCACGGTACACGGGCTTTGAGCAGTGTAATGGTAGTGCTGTACCTGAAGATTGCACCTGCTTCACGGTCCCTGCCTCAAGACAATAGCCTATGAATTTCCCCACCTCTTGGCCAAGGGAACTTTCTGGGGTAACTTTGGTGGTCCCCCACAGAAAATCCTTCATCTGCTTTGCAACCACCGTGACAGACAGAGATCAAAACCCCCTTCCGAGGACTGAGATTGAGACCCCTATATGAAGCCCCTCTCAAGGACTGAGACATCAGACCCCGACAACCCCAATATTGGGGGCTGGGGCTGACTCAGCCAAAGTGGGATGTTTGCCTGGGGGCGTGATCGTTGGACCAAGAAGACAATGGCTCTCGCTTACTGCTAAGAACATAAACTACCTGTTCCCCCTCGGGAGCTTCAATAGATTTACCTGTTCCCCCCGTGATTGAGGACTATAATAAAAAC
Source organism: Delichon dasypus (assembly GCA_037837765.1). Taxonomy (NCBI): domain Eukaryota; kingdom Metazoa; phylum Chordata; class Aves; order Passeriformes; family Hirundinidae; genus Delichon; species Delichon dasypus. Next base: position 32,867 of record JBBAXF010000183.1, on the reverse strand, counting down.
CCCTGAGTTAACCAGAGGTTTGGAGAGACTCTCCCCGACGTGACAGGCGGACCCATCGACCGGACCACGAGGACTCCGTCTCCACGTTTGGTAGCTATATCCCCCCTTTCCTCTATCTCTTTCTCTACCTCTTTCTCTCACTCTTAATCCCTCTATCGCATTTGCTATGGTCAATCAATAAAAGGTGCATTTGTTTTAATGCTGAAATCCCCTCTGTGTTGTGTTTTGCACTCTGAGATCAGTAAACGAACCATCACGACCCCCGCTTGTACGAGCGGATCGTGACATTAAATTGGCATCACGGACAGGATTCTGATAGACGGAGGGGTTTGCAGGGTCGTGTGTAGTCTGTAATAGGGGAAGGACGTTTCGCTCCAGCCGCACCTAGCCTGTCATTCCCAAAAGGGTTGAACAGAGCTAGAAAGCAAGGGGGGCGACTCGAATTTCCCGCAAACTGCACACGCCTCGGTGATAAGCACCCCCATACTCAATTGAGGGTTCTGTCTTCAGAATTTCACAAAAGATCTCTTAGTGCAAAAAGGGGAAACTGTTTTTGTGTTTGTGTGTCTCTGGACTGTCTGGGAAGGAAGGGACAACCTGGAGAAACTAAGCAGGGCCTCCCAGGCAGATTTTGTCTCTTCACCCACTCAGGGAAGTGAAGGGAGACACAGCCGAGCTGTGTGTGTGTGTAACTAAGTGGTACCTCCCTGTAGTGGTTTTGATCTCTTCATAAAATTAATGAAACCTTAGTGTAAAAGCCTAAGCTGTACTTTAAAACTGTTTTGTGTTTGTATGCCTCTGGACTGTCTGGGAAGGAAGGGACAACCTGAAGAAACTGAGCAGAGCCTCCCAGGCAGATTTTGTCTCTTCACCCACTCAGGGAAGCGGAGGGAGACACAGCCGAGCTGTGTGTGTGTGTAACTAAGTGGTACCTCCCTGTAGTGGTTTTTGATCCCTTCCTAAAAATACTAAGAAGGCTAAGTTGCATATTAAACTGTTTTGTATGTGTGTGAATTTGGACTGTCTGGGAAGGAAGGGACGACCTGAAGAAACTAAGCAGGGCCTCCCAGGCAGATTTTGTCTCTTCACCCACTCAGGGAAGCGAAGGGGGACACAGCCGAGCTGTGTGTATGTGTAACTGAGTATTTCTTCCCTGTTGTGGTTTTGATCCCTTCACAAAATGACTGAAAATATTAGTACAAAAGACAAAGCTGCATTTTATGCATTACTTGCTAAACACAATGCCAAGCCTTCTCCGGGAGGAGAAGAGTGGGCACAATGTAATTGGTTTAATTTGGAAAATATTATTGATAGAGCATGTTCTTTACAACATGAAACAAAATTTAAACTGGGCAAAAACAAAACCATCCTCTGCTCAGTTTTGGGAGCTTGTCTGTCAGCAGCCGTAGAAAGTCGCTTCAAGCGAAGAAGTGAGGAAAAAGCTATAATAGACTCCCTTCAAAACCTAGTTGAAATTTTGTAAAAACAATTAAATGAAGAAAGGAATGAGATCTATGCACTGAGAGCTGCCCTTAGAGAGGAACGTGTTAAAATCTCCTATAATGTTGATTCCTCTATGGAAACAGAGGAGAAGGAAACTCCTCACATTAAACAAATTTATCCCCATAAGGAACTTGAAGCAGTCAAAAACTGCGGGGAAATCTGCTGTCCTCACTTGAGACTCTTAGTTCAAACAGAATATAATTACATAAATGATGAAGATTTTGAACCACATATCACAACCAAACATATACCATACAGAGCTACTGAACTGGCTAAGCTAAAAAAGGAATACAGCCACCACCAACAAGAATCAGAGACAGAGTATATCTTCCAAGTGTCCCTCACTGGTGGAGATCAAATTAAATTAACTGAACATGAGGCCAGTGGATATCGGGGACATGGAGGTTTCTTGACAACAGGAAATAAACATATTCCGTGGTCCCTGACTCAGTTTGCAGCTTATTGGGCAGGGGGGCTTAGCCCCTTGGAAAGGGGCGATCCTTTGGCTATAATCTGTGGCCCTGACCAACTGTTAGAAAACATCCACAGAGCTGTCTGCTTGCAAATGATACATGAAAGAAAATTAATTTCTGGCTATGAATCACCAAAGCAATTACCAGTGAAGCCAGAACTGATGACCCCTTTGATTCAGGGACTTCCAGAACCACTCAAACCTACAGCAATTATTTTACAAAAGACCATAAGGGCATTAGGTCCTGTGGAAAGGCTGGAGAGATTCCTTGGAAACTCAAGCAACCAAACTGGATCTACCGATCCTGGGTTTGCTCCATATTCAATCCCCTCTCCGTTGCCAGCTTCTCAATTTGATTCATCTGCCGGTGATCATAAAGTTTGGACTGGGAATCAGCTTGCAGCAGATCTCATTAATTGCAGTAAAAGGTATGGACCTGTAAAAACCCCGGAGGACGCTTCTATTAGGCTTTCCCAAGGGTACAAACATTCCCTCACCCTAGCTCAGGATGCCCAAGAGTTAGAAAACTTACCCATAGGTCACAATGTAGCTGTCTATCAATACATTGATGATATCCTTGTGGGAGGAGATGAAATAGAAGAAGTGGGAGGTGTCCCACAGAAAATAATCTCTCACTTAGAAAGCCTTAATTTGCAGGTTACCTCAGAGAAAATTCAAAAACCTTCTCAGGAAGTGAAGCTTTTGGGAATTTGGTGGAAGGGAGCTATGACAGGCATTCCACCGGATACCCTAACCTCTTTAGATCAGATTAAAATGCCTGAATCCAGGAAAGATCTTCGGCAAGCACTAGGACGATTAGTGTTCTGGAGAGAACACATTCCAGATTTCTCAATAATTGCTAGGCCCCTTTATGGTTTGCTGAGGAAAGGGGTGAAATGGGATTGGATCCCTTCTCAGGAGGAAGCAATGCACTTGCTGATTTTTGAAGTGACAGCTCATCAAGCCCCGGACCCTATTCACCCTACAGACCCTTTCCAGGTAGAATGGGGATTTGCCTCCTCAGGGCTATCCGTACACATATGGCAGCATGGTCCTGAGGGTCTGACGAGATCTGCTGGTTTTTATTCCCATAGTTTCAAAGATGCTGAAAAAAGAAATACTACCTGGGAAAAAGGATTGTTTGTGCTTAGCTTAGCTCTCAAAGAAGTGGAGCAGGTTGCACAACAACAACCAGTTGTCTTGAGAGGCCCTTTTGAAGTTATTAAAACAGTCACTACTGGGATCCCCCCCCCCCCCCCACCTGATGGGGTGGCCCAGGGGGCCTCAGTAGAGAAAGTGGTATGCTCAGATTGAACATTACTGTAACATCTTCTCAATTACTGAAGAAGCTGTGAAAGGTGTGAATGATAAATGGGTGGTAAATGGGTGCCACAAAATCACTGCTTTTTGCCCTACACCTCCAAGCATAATTCCCTCACCACAGGGACCTGATGATCCTAGAGCATCCTGCACATTACCCTGGACAGCCTGCTCTGGTGGACCTTCCTACTGTAGGGGCAGTACCCCTAGTGCTGAAAATCCCTCTGAATAATTATGCATGTATAGTCTTTGATGCCCTAGGGAAAGAGCATCAGATAAATTACACGCTGGACAATTCCATCATTCTAATTTTCTGCCTCTTAGTGGCAGATTTTGTTGTGTTTGCTTTTCACAGGAGAGCTCCGAGGGACATTAAAGATCATCTGAACCGTGATAAGACTAGTGATACTTTTCTGTATCCTAGCACAACCCCATGGCCAGAATTTTTCGGAATGGCCTTGGTCCCAAGCTTTTGTTCACTCTACCGGATCCATGGGAAATGTGGAAAGTTTAAACCTATCAACTCTTGTTATGCATGAAAATCAGATATACACTACGCAGGAATGGGAAAACCAAAAAAACCTGGCAGCTTCCAGGGACAGCGGGGGAAAAAATTAGTATAGGGTGCCGAATGATTAATGGAACCACCTATAGTAAAGCAATCTCAATCAGTGTTCGGACAAACCAAACATATAAGCACAAAGAGGTCTGCACACATCCAAGCGTACAGGACTGTTGGAACAATTTCACACTGCCACAAACTGTAGAAGTAGTTTGTCTTTGGGCCAAAAATACTGAAGGGCTTTCTTTCAAGTTTAAAATAAATATCACAGCCCAATCTACTACAGCTCATACCACCACCACTCCAGCCCAACCACCAGTTATGCTTGGCTCCGGACGTTAAGGGAAATAACCGGTATTATGGGAACAGGATTGGGAATTCTAAATACTATTAATGAATAAATTGGCTGCCACAACTAGAGATTTGACTAAATTACAACAACCACTACAGTCGTCCTTATTGGCTTTGGGAACACATCAGTGGTTGTTATCAAACATATTACCAAATTGGGAAAAGGTAAATGTAAAAGATCATAAATTGATAATTGGTGCGCTCAATGCTACACAGAACAATGTTTCTTTGGCCCTCAGCTGTAGATGCAGTCAGTTGCTGCCTCTGTTATAAGAGAAGGTGAAGAAGGCACTTTTCCTACTGAAATTCGGAAAATAATTTGGGACAATGCCACTGACTTTGAAAGAGAATTCCAATCCTGGTGGAACTTAGTGAATTTTACTTACAACCCCCTTACAAACACGGCTACAGCTTTTGTATTAACCGTAAGCAATGTTTCAGTGCATTTGATATTCCCTATCATTGCATTAGGATTGAATCATGATGGAGCTATTCTCTGTCCTTCCGAGCATAGGGAATGGGACCGTCGAATGGGTGAGAAATGGCAAACTGTTAACTTAGAATCCTGTATTGTCCGAGAACAACAAGGGTTTATCTGTGAAAGTAATGCAATTATAGCCCAAGATATTTGTTTAGATACAGAGCAAAATACCTGTCATTTTGAAATTCATCCTAATGAGGCCTCTGGAACAGTCCTAATATATGTAGGCAATGGCTGTGCATGCTTTAGAACTATTTGTGATACGGTATTTGTAGAAAACACAGTAGTAGACACTAAAAATCATTCAAATTTCTGTGCTTGCAATTTTACTAAAATTACAGGATGTGATTTCTCTTATAAAGCTCTGCTTACTTCTCATTACCTTTTGCAACCAAATTATACATTAATTCACAAACTATCACCTACTCCCATTGGAATGAACCTAACTTTGGTAAAGCAATTGTTGCTTCACCAGGACTTAATAGAAATTTTGGAAAAGATCAAGAAAAATGGGCAGAAACCCCTGATAACTGTTCATCATAATGTGAAAGAAATACATTGTGTTATAGAATGAACTGGAGAATGATGAAACGGTTAACACGGTTGACGTCCATAATTAATGCTCATAACCTGGCAGATATCCTCTCCCCTATGGACATCCCCAAGACTATTGATAAAATTTGAATGCATATTTTGAAATTATTTCCTTTTGTAATCTTGTGAAAATTACTTTTGATTTTTTGTGATTTGTTATGAAAAGTTATTGTAATTAATACTGATTGTTATTATTGTTTTGATTAATTGTGATTTGTTTGATAATCTTAATTAATATTATTTGCTCCTTTTCCTTTTCTACTTTTCCTTTTCCTTCTTTTTCTCCCTCTCCCTCTCTACATATTACCTCCGTTTCTCGGGGTATACTACCAACGTTGACGAGTCCTGAAGACTTAGCAACGCCACTATGGAACCCTGCTGAAGATCTCTTGAAGACAATCGTGAGTCACGGGGTGATGTAAGAGTCTGTCCGAGGTTGCCATCATTTGCCTCACAATCGTCATAAGGACCCTGAGGACCCCACTGCAGTTCTGGCCTGCTTGAGGTGGATGCTTGCCAGTCGTCTGCAGGTGCATTTTCCCGTGTCACCAGGCCACGGTACACGGGCTTTGAGCAGTGTAATGGTAGTGCTGTACCTGAAGATTGCACCTGCTTCACGGTCCCTGCCTCAAGACAATAGCCTATGAATTTCCCCACCTCTTGGCCAAGGGAACTTTCTGGGGTAACTTTGGTGGTCCCCCACAGAAAATCCTTCATCTGCTTTGCAACCACCGTGACAGACAGAGATCAAAACCCCCTTCCGAGGACTGAGATTGAGACCCCTATATGAAGCCCCTCTCAAGGACTGAGACATCAGACCCCGACAACCCCAATATTGGGGGCTGGGGCTGACTCAGCCAAAGTGGGATGTTTGCCTGGGGGCGTGATCGTTGGACCAAGAAGACAATGGCTCTCGCTTACTGCTAAGAACATAAACTACCTGTTCCCCCTCGGGAGCTTCAATAGATTTACCTGTTCCCCCCGTGATTGAGGACTATAATAAAAACCCCTGAGTTAACCAGAGGTTTGGAGAGACTCTCCCCGACGTGACAGGCGGACCCATCGACCGGACCACGAGGACTCCGTCTCCACGTTTGGTAGCTATATCCCCCCTTTCCTCTATCTCTTTCTCTACCTCTTTCTCTCACTCTTAATCCCTCTATCGCATTTGCTATGGTCAATCAATAAAAGGTGCATTTGTTTTAATGCTGAAATCCCCTCTGTGTTGTGTTTTGCACTCTGAGATCAGTAAACGAACCATCACGACCCCCGCTTGTACGAGCAGATCGTGACAGCGCCATTTTGGCTCATTGGCATATAAAAATAAACAGTCCAAAAAATCACATTCAAAGCACAGCTGCGGCTGCTCTGACACCCAGAGCCGTGCCGGGTACTCCTAGAGGTGCGGGGACACCCCTTATTTGCCCGGAACAACGGCGAGAAACCCCTTTTTTGGACGAAAATATTTCAGCCAATCGGCGGCTGCCATTTTGTTTCAGGTTGCCCGGACGACCGGCCGGCGCCTTCTGGCTCATTTGCATGTAAAAATAAACAGTCAAAAAAACCACATTTAGAGCACAGCTGCAGGAGTTCTGACACCCAGAGCCGTGCCGGGTACTCCTAGAGGTGCGGGGACACCCCTTATTTGCCCGGAACAACGGCGAGAAACCCCTTTTTTGGACGAAAATATTTCAGCCAATCGGCGGCTGCCATTTTGTTTCAGGTTGCCCGGACGACCGGCCGGCGCCTTCTGGCTCATTTGCATGTAAAAATAAACAGTCAAAAAAACCACATTTAGAGCACTGCTTGGGACACGCTGACACCCAGAGCCGTGCCGGGTACTCCTAGAGGTGCGGGGACACCCCTTATTTGCCCGAAACAACGGCGAGAAACCCCTTTTTTGGACGAAAATATTTCAGCCAATCGGCGGCTGCCATTTTGTTTCAGGTTGCCCGGACGACCGGCCGGCACCATTTTGCCTCATTTGCATGGAAAAATAAACAGTCAAAAAAACCACATTTAGAGCACAGCTGCAGGAGTCCGGACACCCAGAGCCGTGCCGGGTACTCCTAGAGGTGCGGTCACACCCCTTATTTGCACGGAACAACGGCGAGAAACCCCTTTTTTGGACGAAAATATTTCAGCCAATCGGCGGCTGTCATTTTGTTTCAGGTTGCCCGGACAACCGGCCGGTGCCATTCTGGCTCATTTGCATGCAAAAATAAACAGTCTGAAAAAACCACATTTAGAGCACTGCTTGGGACACGCTGAAACCCAGAGCCGTGCCGGGTACTCCTAGAGGTGCGGGGACACCCATTATTTGCCCGGAACAACGGCGAGAAACCCCTTTTTTGGACGAAAATATTTCAGCCAATCGGCGGCTGCCATTTTGTTTCAGGTTGCCCGGACGACCGGCCGGCGCCTTCTGGCTCATTTGCATGTAAAAATAAACAGTCAAAAAAACCCACATTTAGAGCACAGCTGCAGGAGTCCTGACACCCAGAGCCGTGCCGGGTACTCCTAGAGGTGCTGGGACACCCCTTATTTGCCCGGAACAACGGCGAGAAACCCCTTTTTTGGACGAAAATATTTCAGCCAATCGGCGGCTGCCATTTTGTTTCAGGTTGCCCGGACGACCGGCCGGCGCCTTCTGGCTCATTTGCATGTAAAAATAAACAGTCAAAAAAAACACATTTAGAGCACTGCTTGGGACACGCTGACACCCAGAGCCGTGCCGGGTACTCCTAGAGGTGCGGGGACACCCCTTATTTGCCCGGAACAACGGCGAGAAACCCCTTTTTTGGACGAAAATATTTCAGCCAATCGGCGGCTGCCATTTTGTTTCAGGTTGCCCGGACGACCGGCCGGTGCCTTCTGGCTCATTTGCATGTAAAAATAAACAGTCAAAAAAAACGTGTTTAGTGCACAGCTGCAGAAGCCCTGACACCCAGAGCCGTGCCGGGCACTCCTAGGAGTGCAGGTACACCCCTTATTTTCCCGGAACAACGGCGAGAAACCCCTTTTTTGGACGAAAATATTTCAGCCAATCGGCGGCTGCCATTTTGTTTCAGGTTGCCCGGACGACCGGCCGGCACCATTTTGCCTCATTTGCATGTAAAAATAAACAGTCAAAAAAAACACATTTAGAGCACAGCTGCAGGAGTCCTGACACCCAGAGCGGTGCCGGGTACTCCTAGAGGTGCGGTCACACCCCTTATTTGCCCGGAACAACGGCGAGAAAACCCTTTTTTGGACGAAAATATTTCAGCCAATCGGCGGCTGCCATTTTGTTTCAGGTTGCCCGGACGACCGGCCGGTGCCTTCTTGCTCATTTGCATGTAAAAATAAACAGTCAAAAAAACCACATTTAGAGCACTGCTTGAGACCCGCTGACACCCAGAGCCGTGCCGGGTACTCCTAGAGGTGCGGGGACACCCCTTATTTGCCCGGAACAACGGCCAGAAACCCCTGTTTTGGACCAAAATATTTCAGCCAATCGGCGGCTGCCATTTTGCTTCAGGTTGCCCGGACGACCGGCCGGCGCCTTCTGGCTCATTTGCATGGAAAAATAAACAGTCAAAAAAAACACATTTAGAGCACAGCTTGGGACACGCTGACACCCAGAGCCGTGCCGGGTACTCCTAGAGGTGCGGGGACACCCCTTATTTGCCCGAAACAACGGCGAGAAACCCCTTTTTTGGACGAAAATATTTCAGCCAATCGGCGGCTGCCATTTTGTTTCAGGTTGCCCGGACGACCGGCCGGCACCATTTTGCCTCATTTGCATGGAAAAATAAACAGTCAAAAAAAACACATTTAGAGCACAGCTGCAGGGGTCCTGACACCCAGAGCCGTGCCGGGTACTCCTAGAGGTGCGGTCACACCCCTTATTTGCCCGGAACAACGGCGAGAAAACCCTTTTTTGGACGAAAATATTTCAGCCAATCGGCGGCTGCCATTTTGTTTCAGGTTGCCCGGACGACCGACCGGTGCCTTCTTGCTCATTTGCATGTAAAAATAAACAGTCAAAAAAACCACATTTAGAGCAGTGCTTGAGACCCGCTGACACCCAGAGCCGTGCCGGGTACTCCTAGAGGTGCGGGGACACCCCTTATTTGCCCGGAACAACGGCCAGAAACCCCTGTTTTGGACGAAAATATTTCAGCCAATCGGCGGCTGCCATTTTGCTTCAGGTTGCCCGGACGACCGGCCGGCGCCTTCTGGCTCATTTGCATGGAAAAATAAACAGTCAAAAAAAACACATTTAGAGCACTGCTTGGGACACGCTGACACCCAGAGCCGTGCCGGGTACTCCTAGAGGTGCGGGGACACCCCTTATTTGCCCGAAACAACGGCGAGAAACCCCTTTTTTGGACGAAAATATTTCAGCCAATCGGCGGCTGCCATTTTGTTTCAGGTTGCCCGGACGACCGGCCGGCACCATTTTGCCTCATTTGCATGGAAAAATAAACAGTCAAAAAAAACACATTTAGAGCACAGCTGCAGGAGTCCGGACACCCAGAGCCGTGCCGGGTACTCCTAGAGGTGCGGTCACACCCCTTATTTGCCCGGAACAACGGCGAGAAAACCCTTTTTTGAACGAAAATATTTCAGCCAATCGGCGGCTGTCATTTTGTTTCAGGTTGCCCGGACAACCGGCCGGTGCCATTCTGGCTCATTTGCATGCAAAAATAAACAGTCTGAAAAAAACCACATTTAGAGCACTGCTTGGGACACGCTGAAACCCAGAGCCGTGCCGGGTACTCCTAGAGGTGCGGGGACACCCATTATTTGCCCGGAACAACAGCGAGAAACCCCTTTTTTGGACAAAAATATTTCAGCCAATCGGCGGCTTCCATTTTGTTTCAGGTTGCCCGGACGACCGGCCGGCGCCTTCTGGCTCATTTGCATGTAAAAATAAACAGTCAAAAAAACCCACATTTAGAGCACAGCTGCAGGAGTTCTGACACCCAGAGCCGTGCCGGGTACTCCTAGAGGTGCGGGGACACCCCTTATTTGCCCGGAACAACGGCGAGAAACCCCTTTTTCGGACGAAAATATTTCAGCCAATCGGCGGCTGCCATTTTGTTTCAGGTTGCCCGGACGACCGGCCGGCACCATTTTGCCTCATTTGCATGGAAAAATAAACAGTCAAAAAAAACACATTTAGAGCACAGCTGCAGGAGTCCTGACACCCAGAGCCGTGCCGGGTACTCCTAGAGGTGCGGGGACACCCCTTAGTTGCCCGGAACAACGGCGAGAAACCCCTTTTTTGGACGAAAATATTTCAGCCAATCGGCGGCTGCCATTTTGTTTCAGGTTGCCCGGACGACCGGCCGGCACCATTTTGCCTCATTTGCATGGAAAAATAAACAGTCAAAAAAAACACATTTAGAGCACTGCTTGAGACCCGCTGACACCCAGAGCCGTGCCGGGTACTCCTAGAGGTGAGGGGACACCCCTTATTTTCCCGGAACAACGGCCAGAAACCCCTGTTTTGGACCAAAATATTTCAGCCAATCGGCGGCTGCCATTTTGTTTCAGGTTGCCCGGACGACCGGTCTGCGCCTTCTGTCTCATTTGCATGTAAAAATAAACAGTCAAAAAAAACACATTTAGAGCACAGCTTGGGACACGCTGACACCCAGAGCCGTGCCAGGTACTCCTAGAGGTGCGGGGCCAAACCTTATTTGCCCGGAACAACGGCGAGAAACCCCTTTTTTGGACGAAAATATTTCAGCCAATCGGCGGCTGCCATTTTGTTTCAGGTTGCCCGGACGACCGGCCGGCGCCTTCTGGCTCATTTGCATGGAAAAATAAACAGTCAAAAAAAACACATTTAGAGCACTGCTTGGGACACGCTGACACCCAGAGCCATGCCTGGTACTCCTAGAGGTGCGGGGACACTCATTATTTGCCCGGAACAACAGCGAGAAACCCCTTTTTTGGACTGCTTCACGGTCCCTGCCTCAAGACAATAGCCTATGAATTTCCCCACCTCTTGGCCAAGGGAACTTTCTGGGGTAACTTTGGTGGTCCCCCACAGAAAATCCTTCATCTGCTTTGCAACCACCGTGACAGACAGAGATCAAAACCCCCTTCCGAGGACTGAGATTGAGACCCCTATATGAAGCCCCTCTCAAGGACTGAGACATCAGACCCCGACAACCCCAATATTGGGGGCTGGGGCTGACTCAGCCAAAGTGGGATGTTTGCCTGGGGGCGTGATCGTTGGACCAAGAAGACAATGGCTCTCGCTTACTGCTAAGAACATAAACTACCTGTTCCCCCTCGGGAGCTTCAATAGATTTACCTGTTCCCCCCGTGATTGAGGACTATAATAAAAACCCCTGAGTTAACCAGAGGTTTGGAGAGACTCTCCCCGACGTGACAGGCGGACCCATCGACCGGACCACGAGGACTCCGTCTCCACGTTTGGTAGCTATATCCCCCCTTTCCTCTATCTCTTTCTCTACCTCTTTCTCTCACTCTTAATCCCTCTATCGCATTTGCTATGGTCAATCAATAAAAGGTGCATTTGTTTTAATGCTGAAATCCCCTCTGTGTTGTGTTTTGCACTCTGAGATCAGTAAACGAACCATCACGACCCCCGCTTGTACGAGCGGATCGTGACATTAAATTGGCATCACGGACAGGATTCTGATAGACGGAGGGGTTTGCAGGGTCGTGTGTAGTCTGTAATAGGGGAAGGACGTTTCGCTCCAGCCGCACCTAGCCTGTCATTCCCAAAAGGGTTGAACAGAGCTAGAAAGCAAGGGGGGCGACTCGAATTTCCCGCAAACTGCACACGCCTCGGTGATAAGCACCCCCATACTCAATTGAGGGTTCTGTCTTCAGAATTTCACAAAAGATCTCTTAGTGCAAAAAGGGGAAACTGTTTTTGTGTTTGTGTGTCTCTGGACTGTCTGGGAAGGAAGGGACAACCTGGAGAAACTAAGCAGGGCCTCCCAGGCAGATTTTGTCTCTTCACCCACTCAGGGAAGTGAAGGGAGACACAGCCGAGCTGTGTGTGTGTGTAACTAAGTGGTACCTCCCTGTAGTGGTTTTGATCTCTTCATAAAATTAATGAAACCTTAGTGTAAAAGCCTAAGCTGTACTTTAAAACTGTTTTGTGTTTGTATGCCTCTGGACTGTCTGGGAAGGAAGGGACAACCTGAAGAAACTGAGCAGAGCCTCCCAGGCAGATTTTGTCTCTTCACCCACTCAGGGAAGCGGAGGGAGACACAGCCGAGCTGTGTGTGTGTGTAACTAAGTGGTACCTCCCTGTAGTGGTTTTTGATCCCTTCCTAAAAATACTAAGAAGGCTAAGTTGCATATTAAACTGTTTTGTATGTGTGTGAATTTGGACTGTCTGGGAAGGAAGGGACGACCTGAAGAAACTAAGCAGAGCCTCCCAGGCAGATTTTGTCTCTTCACCCACTCAGGGAAGCGGAGGGAGACACAGCCGAGCTGTGTGTGTGTGTAACTGAGTATTTCTTCCCTGTTGTGGTTTTGATCCCTTCACAAAATGACTGAAAATATTAGTACAAAAGACAAAGCTGCATTTTATGCATTACTTGCTAAACACAATGCCAAGCCTTCTCCGGGAGGAGAAGAGTGGGCACAATGTAATTGGTTTAATTTGGAAAATATTATTGATAGAGCATGTTCTTTACAACATGAAACAAAATTTAAACTGGGCAAAAACAAAACCATCCTCTGCTCAGTTTTGGGAGCTTGTCTGTCAGCAGCCGTAGAAAGTCGCTTCAAGCGAAGAAGTGAGGAAAAAGCTATAATAGACTCCCTTCAAAACCTAGTTGAAATTTTGTAAAAACAATTAAATGAAGAAAGGAATGAGATCTATGCACTGAGAGCTGCCCTTAGAGAGGAACGTGTTAAAATCTCCTATAATGTTGATTCCTCTATGGAAACAGAGGAGAAGGAAACTCCTCACATTAAACAAATTTATCCCCATAAGGAACTTGAAGCAGTCAAAAACTGCGGGGAAATCTGCTGTCCTCACTTGAGACTCTTAGTTCAAACAGAATATAATTACATAAATGATGAAGATTTTGAACCACATATCACAACCAAACATATACCATACAGAGCTACTGAACTGGCTAAGCTAAAAAAGGAATACAGCCACCACCAACAAGAATCAGAGACAGAGTATATCTTCCAAGTGTCCCTCACTGGTGGAGATCAAATTAAATTAACTGAACATGAGGCCAGTGGATATCGGGGACATGGAGGTTTCTTGACAACAGGAAATAAACATATTCCGTGGTCCCTGACTCAGTTTGCAGCTTATTGGGCAGGGGGGCTTAGCCCCTTGGAAAGGGGCGATCCTTTGGCTATAATCTGTGGCCCTGACCAACTGTTAGAAAACATCCACAGAGCTGTCTGCTTGCAAATGATACATGAAAGAAAATTAATTTCTGGCTATGAATCACCAAAGCAATTACCAGTGAAGCCAGAACTGATGACCCCTTTGATTCAGGGACTTCCAGAACCACTCAAACCTACAGCAATTATTTTACAAAAGACCATAAGGGCATTAGGTCCTGTGGAAAGGCTGGAGAGATTCCTTGGAAACTCAAGCAACCAAACTGGATCTACCGATCCTGGGTTTGCTCCATATTCAATCCCCTCTCCGTTGCCAGCTTCTCAATTTGATTCATCTGCCGGTGATCATAAAGTTTGGACTGGGAATCAGCTTGCAGCAGATCTCATTAATTGCAGTAAAAGGTATGGACCTGTAAAAACCCCGGAGGACGCTTCTATTAGGCTTTCCCAAGGGTACAAACATTCCCTCACCCTAGCTCAGGATGCCCAAGAGTTAGAAAACTTACCCATAGGTCACAATGTAGCTGTCTATCAATACATTGATGATATCCTTGTGGGAGGAGATGAAATAGAAGAAGTGGGAGGTGTCCCACAGAAAATAATCTCTCACTTAGAAAGCCTTAATTTGCAGGTTACCTCAGAGAAAATTCAAAAACCTTCTCAGGAAGTGAAGCTTTTGGGAATTTGGTGGAAGGGAGCTATGACAGGCATTCCACCGGATACCCTAACCTCTTTAGATCAGATTAAAATGCCTGAATCCAGGAAAGATCTTCGGCAAGCACTAGGACGATTAGTGTTCTGGAGAGAACACATTCCAGATTTCTCAATAATTGCTAGGCCCCTTTATGGTTTGCTGAGGAAAGGGGTGAAATGGGATTGGATCCCTTCTCAGGAGGAAGCAATGCACTTGCTGATTTTTGAAGTGACAGCTCATCAAGCCCCGGACCCTATTCACCCTACAGACCCTTTCCAGGTAGAATGGGGATTTGCCTCCTCAGGGCTATCCGTACACATATGGCAGCATGGTCCTGAGGGTCTGACGAGATCTGCTGGTTTTTATTCCCATAGTTTCAAAGATGCTGAAAAAAGAAATACTACCTGGGAAAAAGGATTGTTTGTGCTTAGCTTAGCTCTCAAAGAAGTGGAGCAGGTTGCACAACAACAACCAGTTGTCTTGAGAGGCCCTTTTGAAGTTATTAAAACAGTCACTACTGGGATCCCCCCCCCCCCCCCACCTGATGGGGTGGCCCAGGGGGCCTCAGTAGAGAAAGTGGTATGCTCAGATTGAACATTACTGTAACATCTTCTCAATTACTGAAGAAGCTGTGAAAGGTGTGAATGATAAATGGGTGGTAAATGGGTGCCACAAAATCACTGCTTTTTGCCCTACACCTCCAAGCATAATTCCCTCACCACAGGGACCTGATGATCCTAGAGCATCCTGCACATTACCCTGGACAGCCTGCTCTGGTGGACCTTCCTACTGTAGGGGCAGTACCCCTAGTGCTGAAAATCCCTCTGAATAATTATGCATGTATAGTCTTTGATGCCCTAGGGAAAGAGCATCAGATAAATTACACGCTGGACAATTCCATCATTCTAATTTTCTGCCTCTTAGTGGCAGATTTTGTTGTGTTTGCTTTTCACAGGAGAGCTCCGAGGGACATTAAAGATCATCTGAACCGTGATAAGACTAGTGATACTTTTCTGTATCCTAGCACAACCCCATGGCCAGAATTTTTCGGAATGGCCTTGGTCCCAAGCTTTTGTTCACTCTACCGGATCCATGGGAAATGTGGAAAGTTTAAACCTATCAACTCTTGTTATGCATGAAAATCAGATATACACTACGCAGGAATGGGAAAACCAAAAAAACCTGGCAGCTTCCAGGGACAGCGGGGGAAAAAATTAGTATAGGGTGCCGAATGATTAATGGAACCACCTATAGTAAAGCAATCTCAATCAGTGTTCGGACAAACCAAACATATAAGCACAAAGAGGTCTGCACACATCCAAGCGTACAGGACTGTTGGAACAATTTCACACTGCCACAAACTGTAGAAGTAGTTTGTCTTTGGGCCAAAAATACTGAAGGGCTTTCTTTCAAGTTTAAAATAAATATCACAGCCCAATCTACTACAGCTCATACCACCACCACTCCAGCCCAACCACCAGTTATGCTTGGCTCCGGACGTTAAGGGAAATAACCGGTATTATGGGAACAGGATTGGGAATTCTAAATACTATTAATGAATAAATTGGCTGCCACAACTAGAGATTTGACTAAATTACAACAACCACTACAGTCGTCCTTATTGGCTTTGGGAACACATCAGTGGTTGTTATCAAACATATTACCAAATTGGGAAAAGGTAAATGTAAAAGATCATAAATTGATAATTGGTGCGCTCAATGCTACACAGAACAATGTTTCTTTGGCCCTCAGCTGTAGATGCAGTCAGTTGCTGCCTCTGTTATAAGAGAAGGTGAAGAAGGCACTTTTCCTACTGAAATTCGGAAAATAATTTGGGACAATGCCACTGACTTTGAAAGAGAATTCCAATCCTGGTGGAACTTAGTGAATTTTACTTACAACCCCCTTACAAACACGGCTACAGCTTTTGTATTAACCGTAAGCAATGTTTCAGTGCATTTGATATTCCCTATCATTGCATTAGGATTGAATCATGATGGAGCTATTCTCTGTCCTTCCGAGCATAGGGAATGGGACCGTCGAATGGGTGAGAAATGGCAAACTGTTAACTTAGAATCCTGTATTGTCCGAGAACAACAAGGGTTTATCTGTGAAAGTAATGCAATTATAGCCCAAGATATTTGTTTAGATACAGAGCAAAATACCTGTCATTTTGAAATTCATCCTAATGAGGCCTCTGGAACAGTCCTAATATATGTAGGCAATGGCTGTGCATGCTTTAGAACTATTTGTGATACGGTATTTGTAGAAAACACAGTAGTAGACACTAAAAATCATTCAAATTTCTGTGCTTGCAATTTTACTAAAATTACAGGATGTGATTTCTCTTATAAAGCTCTGCTTACTTCTCATTACCTTTTGCAACCAAATTATACATTAATTCACAAACTATCACCTACTCCCATTGGAATGAACCTAACTTTGGTAAAGCAATTGTTGCTTCACCAGGACTTAATAGAAATTTTGGAAAAGATCAAGAAAAATGGGCAGAAACCCCTGATAACTGTTCATCATAATGTGAAAGAAATACATTGTGTTATAGAATGAACTGGAGAATGATGAAACGGTTAACACGGTTGACGTCCATAATTAATGCTCATAACCTGGCAGATATCCTCTCCCCTATGGACATCCCCAAGACTATTGATAAAATTTGAATGCATATTTTGAAATTATTTCCTTTTGTAATCTTGTGAAAATTACTTTTGATTTTTTGTGATTTGTTATGAAAAGTTATTGTAATTAATACTGATTGTTATTATTGTTTTGATTAATTGTGATTTGTTTGATAATCTTAATTAATATTATTTGCTCCTTTTCCTTTTCTACTTTTCCTTTTCCTTCTTTTTCTCCCTCTCCCTCTCTACATATTACCTCCGTTTCTCGGGGTATACTACCAACGTTGACGAGTCCTGAAGACTTAGCAACGCCACTATGGAACCCTGCTGAAGATCTCTTGAAGACAATCGTGAGTCACGGGGTGATGTAAGAGTCTGTCCGAGGTTGCCATCATTTGCCTCACAATCGTCATAAGGACCCTGAGGACCCCACTGCAGTTCTGGCCTGCTTGAGGTGGATGCTTGCCAGTCGTCTGCAGGTGCATTTTCCCGTGTCACCAGGCCACGGTACACGGGCTTTGAGCAGTGTAATGGTAGTGCTGTACCTGAAGATTGCACCTGCTTCACGGTCCCTGCCTCAAGACAATAGCCTATGAATTTCCCCACCTCTTGGCCAAGGGAACTTTCTGGGGTAACTTTGGTGGTCCCCCACAGAAAATCCTTCATCTGCTTTGCAACCACCGTGACAGACAGAGATCAAAACCCCCTTCCGAGGACTGAGATTGAGACCCCTATATGAAGCCCCTCTCAAGGACTGAGACATCAGACCCCGACAACCCCAATATTGGGGGCTGGGGCTGACTCAGCCAAAGTGGGATGTTTGCCTGGGGGCGTGATCGTTGGACCAAGAAGACAATGGCTCTCGCTTACTGCTAAGAACATAAACTACCTGTTCCCCCTCGGGAGCTTCAATAGATTTACCTGTTCCCCCCGTGATTGAGGACTATAATAAAAACCCCTGAGTTAACCAGAGGTTTGGAGAGACTCTCCCCGACGTGACAGGCGGACCCATCGACCGGACCACGAGGACTCCGTCTCCACGTTTGGTAGCTATATCCCCCCTTTCCTCTATCTCTTTCTCTACCTCTTTCTCTCACTCTTAATCCCTCTATCGCATTTGCTATGGTCAATCAATAAAAGGTGCATTTGTTTTAATGCTGAAATCCCCTCTGTGTTGTGTTTTGCACTCTGAGATCAGTAAACGAACCATCACGACCCCCGCTTGTACGAGCAGATCGTGACAGCGCCATTTTGGCTCATTGGCATATAAAAATAAACAGTCCAAAAAATCACATTCAAAGCACAGCTGCGGCTGCTCTGACACCCAGAGCCGTGCCGGGTACTCCTAGAGGTGCGGGGACACCCCTTATTTGCCCGGAACAACGGCGAGAAACCCCTTTTTTGGACGAAAATATTTCAGCCAATCGGCGGCTGCCATTTTGTTTCAGGTTGCCCGGACGACCGGCCGGCGCCTTCTGGCTCATTTGCATGTAAAAATAAACAGTCAAAAAAACCACATTTAGAGCACAGCTGCAGGAGTTCTGACACCCAGAGCCGTGCCGGGTACTCCTAGAGGTGCGGGGACACCCCTTATTTGCCCGGAACAACGGCGAGAAACCCCTTTTTTGGACGAAAATATTTCAGCCAATCGGCGGCTGCCATTTTGTTTCAGGTTGCCCGGACGACCGGCCGGCGCCTTCTGGCTCATTTGCATGTAAAAATAAACAGTCAAAAAAACCACATTTAGAGCACTGCTTGGGACACGCTGACACCCAGAGCCGTGCCGGGTACTCCTAGAGGTGCGGGGACACCCCTTATTTGCCCGAAACAACGGCGAGAAACCCCTTTTTTGGACGAAAATATTTCAGCCAATCGGCGGCTGCCATTTTGTTTCAGGTTGCCCGGACGACCGGCCGGCACCATTTTGCCTCATTTGCATGGAAAAATAAACAGTCAAAAAAAACACATTTAGAGCACAGCTGCAGGAGTCCGGACACCCAGAGCCGTGCCGGGTACTCCTAGAGGTGCGGTCACACCCCTTATTTGCACGGAACAACGGCGAGAAAACCCTTTTTTGGACGAAAATATTTCAGCCAATCGGCGGCTGTCATTTTGTTTCAGGTTGCCCGGACAACCGGCCGGTGCCATTCTGGCTCATTTGCATGCAAAAATAAACAGTCTGAAAAAAACCACATTTAGAGCACTGCTTGGGACACGCTGAAACCCAGAGCCGTGCCGGGTACTCCTAGAGGTGCGGGGACACCCATTATTTGCCCGGAACAACAGCGAGAAACCCCTTTTTTGGACAAAAATATTTCAGCCAATCGGCGGCTGCCATTTTGTTTCAGGTTGCCCGGACGACCGGCCGGCGCCTTCTGGCTCATTTGCATGTAAAAATAAACAGTCAAAAAAACCCACATTTAGAGCACAGCTGCAGGAGTCCTGACACCCAGAGCCGTGCCGGGTACTCCTAGAGGTGCTGGGACACCCCTTATTTGCCCGGAACAACGGCGAGAAACCCCTTTTTTGGACGAAAATATTTCAGCCAATCGGCGGCTGCCATTTTGTTTCAGGTTGCCCGGACGACCGGCCGGCGCCTTCTGGCTCATTTGCATGTAAAAATAAACAGTCAAAAAAAACACATTTAGAGCACAGCTGCAGGGGTCCTGACACCCAGAGCCGTGCCGGGTACTCCTAGAGGTGCGGTCACACCCCTTATTTGCCCGGAACAACGGCGAGAAAACCCTTTTTTGGACGAAAATATTTCAGCCAATCGGCGGCTGCCATTTTGTTTCAGGTTGCCCGGACGACCGGCCGGTGCCTTCTTGCTCATTTGCATGTAAAAATAAACAGTCAAAAAAACCACATTTAGAGCACTGCTTGAGACCCGCTGACACCCAGAGCCGTGCCGGGTACTCCTAGAGGTGCGGGGACACCCCTTATTTGCCCGGAACAACGGCCAGAAACCCCTGTTTTGGACCAAAATATTTCAGCCAATCGGCGGCTGCCATATTGCTTCAGGTTGCCCGGACGACCGGCCGGCGCCTTCTGGCTCATTTGCATGGAAAAATAAACAGTCAAAAAAAACACATTTAGAGCACGGCTTGGGACACGCTGACACCCAGAGCCGTGCCGGGTACTCCTAGAGGTGCGGGGACACCCCTTATTTGCCCGAAACAACGGCGAGAAACCCCTTTTTTGGACGAAAATATTTCAGCCAATCGGCGGCTGCCATTTTGTTTCAGGTTGCCCGGACGACCGGCCGGCACCATTTTGCCTCATTTGCATGTAAAAATAAACAGTCAAAAAAAACACATTTAGAGCACAGCTGCAGGGGTCCTGACACCCAGAGCCGTGCCGGGTACTCCTAGAGGTGCGGTCACACCCCTTATTTGCCCGGAACAACGGCGAGAAAACCCTTTTTTGGACGAAAATATTTCAGCCAATCGGCGGCTGCCATTTTGTTTCAGGTTGCCCGGACGACCGACCGGTGCCTTCTTGCTCATTTGCATGTAAAAATAAACAGTCAAAAAAACCACATTTAGAGCAGTGCTTGAGACCCGCTGACACCCAGAGCCGTGCCGGGTACTCCTAGAGGTGCGGGGACACCCCTTATTTGCCCGGAACAACGGCCAGAAACCCCTGTTTTGGACGAAAATATTTCAGCCAATCGGCGGCTGCCATTTTGCTTCAGGTTGCCCGGACGACCGGCCGGCGCCTTCTGGCTCATTTGCATGGAAAAATAAACAGTCAAAAAAAACACATTTAGAGCACTGCTTGGGACACGCTGACACCCAGAGCCGTGCCGGGTACTCCTAGAGGTGCGGGGACACCCCTTATTTGCCCGAAACAACGGCGAGAAACCCCTTTTTTGGACGAAAATATTTCAGCCAATCGGCGGCTGCCATTTTGTTTCAGGTTGCCCGGACGACCGGCCGGCACCATTTTGCCTCATTTGCATGGAAAAATAAACAGTAAAAAAAAACACATTTAGAGCACAGCTGCAGGAGTCCTGACACCCAGAGCCGTGCCGGGTACTCCTAGAGGTGCGGGGACACCCCTTATTTGCCCGGAACAACGGCCAGAAACCCCTGTTTTGGACGAAAATATTTCAGCCAATCGGCGGCTGCCATTTTGCTTCAGGTTGCCCGGACGACCGGCCGGCGCCTTCTGGCTCATTTGCATGGAAAAATAAACAGTCAAAAAAAACACATTTAGAGCACTGCTTGGGACACGCTGACACCCAGAGCCGTGCCGGGTACTCCTAGAGGTGCGGGGACACCCCTTATTTGCCCGAAACAACGGCGAGAAACCCCTTTTTTGGACGAAAATATTTCAGCCAATCGGCGGCTGCCATTTTGTTTCAGGTTGCCCGGACGACCGGCCGGCACCATTTTGCCTCATTTGCATGGAAAAATAAACAGTAAAAAAAAACACATTTAGAGCACAGCTGCAGGAGTCCTGACACCCAGAGCCGTGCCGGGTACTCCTAGAGGTGCGGTCACACCCCTTATTTGCCCGGAACAACGGCGAGAAAACCCTTTTTTGAACGAAAATATTTCAGCCAATCGGCGGCTGTCATTTTGTTTCAGGTTGCCCGGACAACCGGCCGGTGCCATTCTGGCTCATTTGCATGCAAAAATAAACAGTCTGAAAAAAACCACATTTAGAGCACTGCTTGGGACACGCTGAAACCCAGAGCCGTGCCGGGTACTCCTAGAGGTGCGGGGACACCCATTATTTGCCCGGAACAACAGCGAGAAACCCCTTTTTTGGACAAAAATATTTCAGCCAATCGGCGGCTTCCATTTTGTTTCAGGTTGCCCGGACGACCGGCCGGCGCCTTCTGGCTCATTTGCATGTAAAAATAAACAGTCAAAAAAACCCACATTTAGAGCACAGCTGCAGGAGTTCTGACACCCAGAGCCGTGCCGGGTACTCCTAGAGGTGCGGGGACACCCCTTATTTGCCCGGAACAACGGCGAGAAACCCCTTTTTCGGACGAAAATATTTCAGCCAATCGGCGGCTGCCATTTTGTTTCAGGTTGCCCGGACGACCGGCCGGCACCATTTTGCCTCATTTGCATGGAAAAATAAACAGTCAAAAAAAACACATTTAGAGCACAGCTGCAGGAGTCCTGACACCCAGAGCCGTGCCGGGTACTCCTAGAGGTGCGGGGACACCCCTTAGTTGCCCGGAACAACGGCGAGAAACCCCTTTTTTGGACGAAAATATTTCAGCCAATCGGCGGCTGCCATTTTGTTTCAGGTTGCCCGGACGACCGGCCGGCACCATTTTGCCTCATTTGCATGGAAAAATAAACAGTCAAAAAAAACACATTTAGAGCACTGCTTGAGACCCGCTGACACCCAGAGCCGTGCCGGGTACTCCTAGAGGTGAGGGGACACCCCTTATTTTCCCGGAACAACGGCCAGAAACCCCTGTTTTGGACCAAAATATTTCAGCCAATCGGCGGCTGCCATTTTGTTTCAGGTTGCCCGGACGACCGGTCTGCGCCTTCTGTCTCATTTGCATGTAAAAATAAACAGTCAAAAAAAACACATTTAGAGCACAGCTTGGGACACGCTGACACCCAGAGCCGTGCCAGGTACTCCTAGAGGTGCGGGGCCAAACCTTATTTGCCCGGAACAACGGCGAGAAACCCCTTTTTTGGACGAAAATATTTCAGCCAATCGGCGGCTGCCATTTTGTTTCAGGTTGCCCGGACGACCGGCCGGCGCCTTCTGGCTCATTTGCATGGAAAAATAAACAGTCAAAAAAAACACATTTAGAGCACTGCTTGGGACACGCTGACACCCAGAGCCATGCCTGGTACTCCTAGAGGTGCGGGGACACTCATTATTTGCCCGGAACAACAGCGAGAAACCCCTTTTTTGGACTGCTTCACGGTCCCTGCCTCAAGACAATAGCCTATGAATTTCCCCACCTCTTGGCCAAGGGAACTTTCTGGGGTAACTTTGGTGGTCCCCCACAGAAAATCCTTCATCTGCTTTGCAACCACCGTGACAGACAGAGATCAAAACCCCCTTCCGAGGACTGAGATTGAGACCCCTATATGAAGCCCCTCTCAAGGACTGAGACATCAGACCCCGACAACCCCAATATTGGGGGCTGGGGCTGACTCAGCCAAAGTGGGATGTTTGCCTGGGGGCGTGATCGTTGGACCAAGAAGACAATGGCTCTCGCTTACTGCTAAGAACATAAACTACCTGTTCCCCCTCGGGAGCTTCAATAGATTTACCTGTTCCCCCCGTGATTGAGGACTATAATAAAAACCCCTGAGTTAACCAGAGGTTTGGAGAGACTCTCCCCGACGTGACAGGCGGACCCATCGACCGGACCACGAGGACTCCGTCTCCACGTTTGGTAGCTATATCCCCCCTTTCCTCTATCTCTTTCTCTACCTCTTTCTCTCACTCTTAATCCCTCTATCGCATTTGCTATGGTCAATCAATAAAAGGTGCATTTGTTTTAATGCTGAAATCCCCTCTGTGTTGTGTTTTGCACTCTGAGATCAGTAAACGAACCATCACGACCCCCGCTTGTACGAGCGGATCGTGACATTAAATTGGCATCACGGACAGGATTCTGATAGACGGAGGGGTTTGCAGGGTCGTGTGTAGTCTGTAATAGGGGAAGGACGTTTCGCTCCAGCCGCACCTAGCCTGTCATTCCCAAAAGGGTTGAACAGAGCTAGAAAGCAAGGGGGGCGACTCGAATTTCCCGCAAACTGCACACGCCTCGGTGATAAGCACCCCCATACTCAATTGAGGGTTCTGTCTTCAGAATTTCACAAAAGATCTCTTAGTGCAAAAAGGGGAAACTGTTTTTGTGTTTGTGTGTCTCTGGACTGTCTGGGAAGGAAGGGACAACCTGGAGAAACTAAGCAGGGCCTCCCAGGCAGATTTTGTCTCTTCACCCACTCAGGGAAGTGAAGGGAGACACAGCCGAGCTGTGTGTGTGTGTAACTAAGTGGTACCTCCCTGTAGTGGTTTTGATCTCTTCATAAAATTAATGAAACCTTAGTGTAAAAGCCTAAGCTGTACTTTAAAACTGTTTTGTGTTTGTATGCCTCTGGACTGTCTGGGAAGGAAGGGACAACCTGAAGAAACTGAGCAGAGCCTCCCAGGCAGATTTTGTCTCTTCACCCACTCAGGGAAGCGGAGGGAGACACAGCCGAGCTGTGTGTGTGTGTAACTAAGTGGTACCTCCCTGTAGTGGTTTTTGATCCCTTCCTAAAAATACTAAGAAGGCTAAGTTGCATATTAAACTGTTTTGTATGTGTGTGAATTTGGACTGTCTGGGAAGGAAGGGACGACCTGAAGAAACTAAGCAGAGCCTCCCAGGCAGATTTTGTCTCTTCACCCACTCAGGGAAGCGGAGGGAGACACAGCCGAGCTGTGTGTGTGTGTAACTAAGTGGTACCTCCCTGTAGTGGTTTTTGATCCCTTCCTAAAAATACTAAGAAGGCTAAGTTGCATATTAAACTGTTTTGTATGTGTGTGAATTTGGACTGTCTGGGAAGGAAGGGACGACCTGAAGAAACTAAGCAGGGCCTCCCAGGCAGATTTTGTCTCTTCACCCACTCAGGGAAGCGAAGGGGGACACAGCCGAGCTGTGTGTATGTGTAACTGAGTATTTCTTCCCTGTTGTGGTTTTGATCCCTTCACAAAATGACTGAAAATATTAGTACAAAAGACAAAGCTGCATTTTATGCATTACTTGCTAAACACAATGCCAAGCCTTCTCCGGGAGGAGAAGAGTGGGCACAATGTAATTGGTTTAATTTGGAAAATATTATTGATAGAGCATGTTCTTTACAACATGAAACAAAATTTAAACTGGGCAAAAACAAAACCATCCTCTGCTCAGTTTTGGGAGCTTGTCTGTCAGCAGCCGTAGAAAGTCGCTTCAAGCGAAGAAGTGAGGAAAAAGCTATAATAGACTCCCTTCAAAACCTAGTTGAAATTTTGTAAAAACAATTAAATGAAGAAAGGAATGAGATCTATGCACTGAGAGCTGCCCTTAGAGAGGAACGTGTTAAAATCTCCTATAATGTTGATTCCTCTATGGAAACAGAGGAGAAGGAAACTCCTCACATTAAACAAATTTATCCCCATAAGGAACTTGAAGCAGTCAAAAACTGCGGGGAAATCTGCTGTCCTCACTTGAGACTCTTAGTTCAAACAGAATATAATTACATAAATGATGAAGATTTTGAACCACATATCACAACCAAACATATACCATACAGAGCTACTGAACTGGCTAAGCTAAAAAAGGAATACAGCCACCACCAACAAGAATCAGAGACAGAGTATATCTTCCAAGTGTCCCTCACTGGTGGAGATCAAATTAAATTAACTGAACATGAGGCCAGTGGATATCGGGGACATGGAGGTTTCTTGACAACAGGAAATAAACATATTCCGTGGTCCCTGACTCAGTTTGCAGCTTATTGGGCAGGGGGGCTTAGCCCCTTGGAAAGGGGCGATCCTTTGGCTATAATCTGTGGCCCTGACCAACTGTTAGAAAACATCCACAGAGCTGTCTGCTTGCAAATGATACATGAAAGAAAATTAATTTCTGGCTATGAATCACCAAAGCAATTACCAGTGAAGCCAGAACTGATGACCCCTTTGATTCAGGGACTTCCAGAACCACTCAAACCTACAGCAATTATTTTACAAAAGACCATAAGGGCATTAGGTCCTGTGGAAAGGCTGGAGAGATTCCTTGGAAACTCAAGCAACCAAACTGGATCTACCGATCCTGGGTTTGCTCCATATTCAATCCCCTCTCCGTTGCCAGCTTCTCAATTTGATTCATCTGCCGGTGATCATAAAGTTTGGACTGGGAATCAGCTTGCAGCAGATCTCATTAATTGCAGTAAAAGGTATGGACCTGTAAAAACCCCGGAGGACGCTTCTATTAGGCTTTCCCAAGGGTACAAACATTCCCTCACCCTAGCTCAGGATGCCCAAGAGTTAGAAAACTTACCCATAGGTCACAATGTAGCTGTCTATCAATACATTGATGATATCCTTGTGGGAGGAGATGAAATAGAAGAAGTGGGAGGTGTCCCACAGAAAATAATCTCTCACTTAGAAAGCCTTAATTTGCAGGTTACCTCAGAGAAAATTCAAAAACCTTCTCAGGAAGTGAAGCTTTTGGGAATTTGGTGGAAGGGAGCTATGACAGGCATTCCACCGGATACCCTAACCTCTTTAGATCAGATTAAAATGCCTGAATCCAGGAAAGATCTTCGGCAAGCACTAGGACGATTAGTGTTCTGGAGAGAACACATTCCAGATTTCTCAATAATTGCTAGGCCCCTTTATGGTTTGCTGAGGAAAGGGGTGAAATGGGATTGGATCCCTTCTCAGGAGGAAGCAATGCACTTGCTGATTTTTGAAGTGACAGCTCATCAAGCCCCGGACCCTATTCACCCTACAGACCCTTTCCAGGTAGAATGGGGATTTGCCTCCTCAGGGCTATCCGTACACATATGGCAGCATGGTCCTGAGGGTCTGACGAGATCTGCTGGTTTTTATTCCCATAGTTTCAAAGATGCTGAAAAAAGAAATACTACCTGGGAAAAAGGATTGTTTGTGCTTAGCTTAGCTCTCAAAGAAGTGGAGCAGGTTGCACAACAACAACCAGTTGTCTTGAGAGGCCCTTTTGAAGTTATTAAAACAGTCACTACTGGGATCCCCCCCCCCCCCCCACCTGATGGGGTGGCCCAGGGGGCCTCAGTAGAGAAAGTGGTATGCTCAGATTGAACATTACTGTAACATCTTCTCAATTACTGAAGAAGCTGTGAAAGGTGTGAATGATAAATGGGTGGTAAATGGGTGCCACAAAATCACTGCTTTTTGCCCTACACCTCCAAGCATAATTCCCTCACCACAGGGACCTGATGATCCTAGAGCATCCTGCACATTACCCTGGACAGCCTGCTCTGGTGGACCTTCCTACTGTAGGGGCAGTACCCCTAGTGCTGAAAATCCCTCTGAATAATTATGCATGTATAGTCTTTGATGCCCTAGGGAAAGAGCATCAGATAAATTACACGCTGGACAATTCCATCATTCTAATTTTCTGCCTCTTAGTGGCAGATTTTGTTGTGTTTGCTTTTCACAGGAGAGCTCCGAGGGACATTAAAGATCATCTGAACCGTGATAAGACTAGTGATACTTTTCTGTATCCTAGCACAACCCCATGGCCAGAATTTTTCGGAATGGCCTTGGTCCCAAGCTTTTGTTCACTCTACCGGATCCATGGGAAATGTGGAAAGTTTAAACCTATCAACTCTTGTTATGCATGAAAATCAGATATACACTACGCAGGAATGGGAAAACCAAAAAAACCTGGCAGCTTCCAGGGACAGCGGGGGAAAAAATTAGTATAGGGTGCCGAATGATTAATGGAACCACCTATAGTAAAGCAATCTCAATCAGTGTTCGGACAAACCAAACATATAAGCACAAAGAGGTCTGCACACATCCAAGCGTACAGGACTGTTGGAACAATTTCACACTGCCACAAACTGTAGAAGTAGTTTGTCTTTGGGCCAAAAATACTGAAGGGCTTTCTTTCAAGTTTAAAATAAATATCACAGCCCAATCTACTACAGCTCATACCACCACCACTCCAGCCCAACCACCAGTTATGCTTGGCTCCGGACGTTAAGGGAAATAACCGGTATTATGGGAACAGGATTGGGAATTCTAAATACTATTAATGAATAAATTGGCTGCCACAACTAGAGATTTGACTAAATTACAACAACCACTACAGTCGTCCTTATTGGCTTTGGGAACACATCAGTGGTTGTTATCAAACATATTACCAAATTGGGAAAAGGTAAATGTAAAAGATCATAAATTGATAATTGGTGCGCTCAATGCTACACAGAACAATGTTTCTTTGGCCCTCAGCTGTAGATGCAGTCAGTTGCTGCCTCTGTTATAAGAGAAGGTGAAGAAGGCACTTTTCCTACTGAAATTCGGAAAATAATTTGGGACAATGCCACTGACTTTGAAAGAGAATTCCAATCCTGGTGGAACTTAGTGAATTTTACTTACAACCCCCTTACAAACACGGCTACAGCTTTTGTATTAACCGTAAGCAATGTTTCAGTGCATTTGATATTCCCTATCATTGCATTAGGATTGAATCATGATGGAGCTATTCTCTGTCCTTCCGAGCATAGGGAATGGGACCGTCGAATGGGTGAGAAATGGCAAACTGTTAACTTAGAATCCTGTATTGTCCGAGAACAACAAGGGTTTATCTGTGAAAGTAATGCAATTATAGCCCAAGATATTTGTTTAGATACAGAGCAAAATACCTGTCATTTTGAAATTCATCCTAATGAGGCCTCTGGAACAGTCCTAATATATGTAGGCAATGGCTGTGCATGCTTTAGAACTATTTGTGATACGGTATTTGTAGAAAACACAGTAGTAGACACTAAAAATCATTCAAATTTCTGTGCTTGCAATTTTACTAAAATTACAGGATGTGATTTCTCTTATAAAGCTCTGCTTACTTCTCATTACCTTTTGCAACCAAATTATACATTAATTCACAAACTATCACCTACTCCCATTGGAATGAACCTAACTTTGGTAAAGCAATTGTTGCTTCACCAGGACTTAATAGAAATTTTGGAAAAGATCAAGAAAAATGGGCAGAAACCCCTGATAACTGTTCATCATAATGTGAAAGAAATACATTGTGTTATAGAATGAACTGGAGAATGATGAAACGGTTAACACGGTTGACGTCCATAATTAATGCTCATAACCTGGCAGATATCCTCTCCCCTATGGACATCCCCAAGACTATTGATAAAATTTGAATGCATATTTTGAAATTATTTCCTTTTGTAATCTTGTGAAAATTACTTTTGATTTTTTGTGATTTGTTATGAAAAGTTATTGTAATTAATACTGATTGTTATTATTGTTTTGATTAATTGTGATTTGTTTGATAATCTTAATTAATATTATTTGCTCCTTTTCCTTTTCTACTTTTCCTTTTCCTTCTTTTTCTCCCTCTCCCTCTCTACATATTACCTCCGTTTCTCGGGGTATACTACCAACGTTGACGAGTCCTGAAGACTTAGCAACGCCACTATGGAACCCTGCTGAAGATCTCTTGAAGACAATCGTGAGTCACGGGGTGATGTAAGAGTCTGTCCGAGGTTGCCATCATTTGCCTCACAATCGTCATAAGGACCCTGAGGACCCCACTGCAGTTCTGGCCTGCTTGAGGTGGATGCTTGCCAGTCGTCTGCAGGTGCATTTTCCCGTGTCACCAGGCCACGGTACACGGGCTTTGAGCAGTGTAATGGTAGTGCTGTACCTGAAGATTGCACCTGCTTCACGGTCCCTGCCTCAAGACAATAGCCTATGAATTTCCCCACCTCTTGGCCAAGGGAACTTTCTGGGGTAACTTTGGTGGTCCCCCACAGAAAATCCTTCATCTGCTTTGCAACCACCGTGACAGACAGAGATCAAAACCCCCTTCCGAGGACTGAGATTGAGACCCCTATATGAAGCCCCTCTCAAGGACTGAGACATCAGACCCCGACAACCCCAATATTGGGGGCTGGGGCTGACTCAGCCAAAGTGGGATGTTTGCCTGGGGGCGTGATCGTTGGACCAAGAAGACAATGGCTCTCGCTTACTGCTAAGAACATAAACTACCTGTTCCCCCTCGGGAGCTTCAATAGATTTACCTGTTCCCCCCGTGATTGAGGACTATAATAAAAACCCCTGAGTTAACCAGAGGTTTGGAGAGACTCTCCCCGACGTGACAGGCGGACCCATCGACCGGACCACGAGGACTCCGTCTCCACGTTTGGTAGCTATATCCCCCCTTTCCTCTATCTCTTTCTCTACCTCTTTCTCTCACTCTTAATCCCTCTATCGCATTTGCTATGGTCAATCAATAAAAGGTGCATTTGTTTTAATGCTGAAATCCCCTCTGTGTTGTGTTTTGCACTCTGAGATCAGTAAACGAACCATCACGACCCCCGCTTGTACGAGCAGATCGTGACAGCGCCATTTTGGCTCATTGGCATATAAAAATAAACAGTCCAAAAAATCACATTCAAAGCACAGCTGCGGCTGCTCTGACACCCAGAGCCGTGCCGGGTACTCCTAGAGGTGCGGGGACACCCCTTATTTGCCCGGAACAACGGCGAGAAACCCCTTTTTTGGACGAAAATATTTCAGCCAATCGGCGGCTGCCATTTTGTTTCAGGTTGCCCGGACGACCGGCCGGCGCCTTCTGGCTCATTTGCATGTAAAAATAAACAGTCAAAAAAACCACATTTAGAGCACAGCTGCAGGAGTTCTGACACCCAGAGCCGTGCCGGGTACTCCTAGAGGTGCGGGGACACCCCTTATTTGCCCGGAACAACGGCGAGAAACCCCTTTTTTGGACGAAAATATTTCAGCCAATCGGCGGCTGCCATTTTGTTTCAGGTTGCCCGGACGACCGGCCGGCGCCTTCTGGCTCATTTGCATGTAAAAATAAACAGTCAAAAAAACCACATTTAGAGCACTGCTTGGGACACGCTGACACCCAGAGCCGTGCCGGGTACTCCTAGAGGTGCGGGACACCCCTTATTTGCCCGAAACAACGGCGAGAAACCCCTTTTTTGGACGAAAATATTTCAGCCAATCGGCGGCTGCCATTTTGTTTCAGGTTGCCCGGACGACCGGCCGGCACCATTTTGCCTCATTTGCATGGAAAAATAAACAGTCAAAAAAAACACATTTAGAGCACAGCTGCAGGAGTCCGGACACCCAGAGCCGTGCCGGGTACTCCTAGAGGTGCGGTCACACCCCTTATTTGCACGGAACAACGGCGAGAAAACCCTTTTTTGGACGAAAATATTTCAGCCAATCGGCGGCTGTCATTTTGTTTCAGGTTGCCCGGACAACCGGCCGGTGCCATTCTGGCTCATTTGCATGCAAAAATAAACAGTCTGAAAAAAACCACATTTAGAGCACTGCTTGGACACGCTGAAACCCAGAGCCGTGCCGGGTACTCCTAGAGGTGCGGGGACACCCATTATTTGCCCGAACAACAGCGAGAAACCCCTTTTTTGGACGAAAATATTTCAGCCAATCGGCGGCTGCCATTTTGTTTCAGGTTGCCCGGACGACCGGCCGGCGCCTTCTGGCTCATTTGCATGTAAAAATAAACAGTCAAAAAAACCCACATTTAGAGCACAGCTGCAGGAGTCCTGACACCCAGAGCCGTGCCGGGTACTCCTAGAGGTGCTGGGACACCCCTTATTTGCCCGGAACAACGGCGAGAAACCCCTTTTTTTGGACGAAAATATTTCAGCCAATCGGCGGCTGCCATTTTGTTTCAGGTTGCCCGGACGACCGGCCGGCGCCTTCTGGCTCATTGCATGGAAAAATAAACAGTCAAAAAAAACACATTTAGAGCACAGCTGCAGGGGTCCTGACACCCAGAGCCGTGCCGGGTACTCCTAGAGGTGCGGTCACACCCCTTATTTGCCCGGAACAACGGCGAGAAAACCCTTTTTTGGACGAAAATATTTCAGCCAATCGGCGGCTGCCATTTTGTTTCAGGTTGCCCGGACGACCGGCCGGTGCCTTCTTGCTCATTTGCATGTAAAAATAAACAGTCAAAAAAACCACATTTAGAGCACTGCTTGAGACCCGCTGACACCCAGAGCCGTGCCGGGTACTCCTAGAGGTGCGGGGACACCCCTTATTTGCCCGGAACAACGGCCAGAAACCCCTGTTTTGGACCAAAATATTTCAGCCAATCGGCGGCTGCCATATTGCTTCAGGTTGCCCGGACGACCGGCCGGCGCCTTCTGGCTCATTTGCATGGAAAAATAAACAGTCAAAAAAAACACATTTAGAGCACGGCTTGGGACACGCTGACACCCAGAGCCGTGCCGGGTACTCCTAGAGGTGCGGGGACACCCCTTATTTGCCCGAAACAACGGCGAGAAACCCCTTTTTTGGACGAAAATATTTCAGCCAATCGGCGGCTGCCATTTTGTTTCAGGTTGCCCGGACGACCGGCCGGCACCATTTTGCCTCATTTGCATGGAAAAATAAACAGTCAAAAAAAACACATTTAGAGCACAGCTGCAGGGGTCCTGACACCCAGAGCCGTGCCGGGTACTCCTAGAGGTGCGGTCACACCCCTTATTTGCCCGGAACAACGGCGAGAAAACCCTTTTTTGGACGAAAATATTTCAGCCAATCGGCGGCTGCCATTTTGTTTCAGGTTGCCCGGACGACCGACCGGTGCCTTCTTGCTCATTTGCATGTAAAAATAAACAGTCAAAAAAACCACATTTAGAGCACTGCTTGAGACCCGCTGACACCCAGAGCCGTGCCGGGTACTCCTAGAGGTGCGGGGACACCCCTTATTTGCCCGGAACAACGGCCAGAAACCCCTGTTTTGGACGAAAATATTTCAGCCAATCGGCGGCTGCCATTTTGCTTCAGGTTGCCCGGACGACCGGCCGGCGCCTTCTGGCTCATTTGCATGTAAAAATAAACAGTCAAAAAAAACACATTTAGAGCACTGCTTGGGACACGCTGACACCCAGAGCCGTGCCGGGTACTCCTAGAGGTGCGGGGACACCCCTTATTTGCCCGAAACAACGGCGAGAAACCCCTTTTTTGGACGAAAATATTTCAGCCAATCGGCGGCTGCCATTTTGTTTCAGGTTGCCCGGACGACCGGCCGGCACCATTTTGCCTCATTTGCATGGAAAAATAAACAGTCAAAAAAAACACATTTAGAGCACAGCTGCAGGGGTCCTGACACCCAGAGCCGTGCCGGGTACTCCTAGAGGTGCGGTCAC